>JAMAKW010000062.1:0-276294 GCA_023628315.1 Neopestalotiopsis sp. M2102B
CCCCTCGTAGCTAGATCCAGTGACTGACTTGAGAGGATCCAGGGATGGCTACATATTTGATGCTGTGGCCGGAGGACGGCAAGATGATGAAGGAAGATATTAGACGCATTTACGATGGCAGCATTTTCTACACCATTGCCGAGAGGCGTGCCGCAAAGGGCAAAAAATATGCTTGAGAGGGCATGACTGGTAGTGATAGCCTTGTACAATGTTGACCATTGTGCCTCTCGGTTGCAAAAGTTTTGCTTTTTAAGAGTTTATACTAGATATTTTGAATATTATGTCATTAGATAAAGCAAGCGTGTACTTCAGATTGATCTCCCTTATGGCTTCAACTCTAAATTGTCATTGGCTGTTCTGGACTAATAAGCAGTAACTGTGCCCATTGACAGGCAGCATTCAAAGCTTGATTCTGCCGAAAATAAAGCCTCGCACACCATTGCTGATCCAACACTCCTCGCCATCGCGGAGGCTGTCGGCAAGAATGACTTCCTCGACGGCAAGTTCCCTGGATCAATGTCAATATACACGTGTTGTCTGCAGGATAATGAAGCACAGCAACAATGACAAGGATAGCTATGGACAGGCCTAGCGACACTCACCTCTCCAGGGCCCATCTCCTCGTGGTCCCGTCGTTCCCACCGCTGCCCTCGCCCTCCCGGAACATCTGGGACACGGGTGGCGTGACCCATTTACCATTGCGCCAGAAGTACGGAGTTGTGATGCTTCCCTCCATGATGGAGCCGTCTCTCGGGTTGACGAGTAGAACTTCCTTGGTATCCGCCGGGCTCAAGGAGTAACGCTTCCTTGAGTCGTCGTACATTTGCCTCCTGGTGGTCTTGTAATGTGTAAACTCGGTCTGGGAGGTGGGCTTGCTATCCACATACACCTCAAACGCGGGTTGCCTCCGCAGCAGTGCATCACCATCATCTGCTGCAGCTACATCCTTCTCCCCCTCCCCTTGCTCGGGTATAGGAAGACGAGACGGGAACAGATTGTGCAGTCCGGTCGGCGAGGCTGGCCCAGATTCATAGCCCAACTTGCCGTCTCTGCCTATTGTGATCTTTACGCGATGAGCCGCGGAGCCTCCTGACCCTGCCAGAGACTCGGCCACTGGCAGCAAAAAGGCATGGAGCCTTTGCAAGCCCTCCGGGCCGGCGAGCTGGGCGACAGCAGAGCCCCAGCCAAAGTGCACCGCCGCCTTCAGCATGCGGTCACGGTGGTAATCCAGCATATACCAGGGCGATGTGACGGTACGATTCCATTCTGTGGTGTTGAGACCTTGCTGCTGCTGATTTGGGACATCCAGCAAAATGGGATCATGGCGGATGGATGTGAATAGCCGAAATTCGTCCATGATCTCTACTTATGTGCAAGAAGGATATCGATTATTGTTCACAAAACAATCCGTTTGTTCGGCTGAGTACCAAAGGGACGGCAGCTTACTTTGCTGCATGCAGGTCGCTTGTAGAGGCTGACAGCATTTGAGCTCTGAGCCATTACCATATTGGATATGGTCCACTGCAGATTACATAGCAGCTACCTATGTACCTAGCTAAGCGGATAGCCGTTGCGCTGTCGGTACATTACCTATTACTCATTCACTCCCGCCATACATCAATGTACAAATCCGTGCAGAGCCAAAGTAATGATATGCCTACGCAGATATCTTCGACATCTCTAGGATAGTAAGCGAATGCGTATCTATGCAGATGTTCAAGATTGATTGCTAAGTCGCCTGCCGGAAGTCGGACAGGGCAGTGACTTTTTGACAGTCAGATAGATCCACAAGGAGTGCACAGTGAGTACCTAGTGGTTCGACTTTTCAAGTGTCGTCTTATACTCCTACTGATTCCATATCGGAAATCGTACAAAGCACGTGTAAAGAGATGAGCGTCGAAACGACACAGAAGCCCTGAAATGTCTTAGACCCAAACACAGATCTTTAGCAGCCGTTGTTGCAACACTGACAGGCCATCACAAATCTGCTTGTGATTTTGATACATAATGAGGTACTGTGTACCAAAGAGTGGCGGATCTTGGGTGACGTCGCCGGGTCTTCAGTACCTGGCGTTACGTATTGAAGGGAAGGAAAAAATAACAAAAAAGAAGCGCCGATCGACTAGCTTGCCAACCAAGCCAGCTTTCAACAGCCACTGCAAGCTAGAAAGGCGATAGCTATTGGCACCTCTAGCACCTCTAGCACCTCTAGCACGTCTAAGACCTCTGCTGTCATTTCTGGCCCGTGCTTTTTCGTTGCTCCTCTAAAAAAGTTGACCCCCAAAAAATCACCTATCAATCGAATGCTCCCGAATTGAGCAGCGTCGCGCTAGCCGGGTAGGTAGGTAAGAAATTTAGAAGTTTTCGCGTAGCCGGTCGAGCTCCTGCATCATCGAGCCACTGCAACTCACTCACACCAGACACCTCTCTCACACTCCATTTCAGAGGAAGGACCAGGAGTTTGTTGGACGATTCTCCCGCTTGTAATTCCTTATCGCCTGTCTGTATTCACGTCGCTTTGCAATCTTCCTCCCTCCTCTTTCCCCTCCAGATCTGTCGATAATACCATCGTCTACTATCACCTCAATCTTTCAATCCGCAAATCCCGATCAAAATGTCAGGTGCTTCCGCCGCCCCGGCACCCATGCCTCCGGGCAGACCCATCGCAGTTCCCGTAGAATCTTCCACGTGGGATCGCATTACCAACTGGGCTTCCGAGAACAAGGCCATCGTCTACACCATTGCTGGTGTTACCCTCGTTGCCACCGGTGCCGGTGTTGTATACTACCTCAACAGTGATTCCGTACGTACCATCTTGTGGGGGGGAACAACCACATCTGCCCAATCCCATGCTATATCGAACCACCCACCATCCCATCCACAAACCGGATAACTAACCATGAGATCAATATAGACGCCCAAATCTACACAACCAAAGATCAGCAAGAAGGAGAAGAGGAAACGGAAAGAAGCCGAGCGACAGGCAGAGGCTCAAAAGGCTGCAGAGGCTGCTGCCGAGAAGCCCAAGGCCGCTGCCGTGGAAACCGCCGACGAGCTGCCCGAAATCACCGCAGAGCTCGCCGCGACTCTCTCCGACGAGAAGCGCAAGGAGTACGCATTGCAGCTCAAGAATGCCGGTAACAAGGCCTATGGCAGCAAGGACTACAATAAGGCCATCGACCTCTACTCTCAGGCTATTCTGTGCAAGCCCGACCCCATCTTCTACTCCAACCGTGCTGCTTGCTACAATGCCCTGAGCGTCTGGGATAACGTTGTCGAGGATACTACTGCTGCCATTAACCTGGACCCCACCTACGTCAAGGCTCTCAACCGACGTGCCAATGCATACGAGCATCTCGAGCAGTACAGCGAGGCCCTCCTCGATTTCACCGCCAGCTGCATCATTGATGAGTTCAAGAACGAGTCTAGCGCCAACGCCGTTGAGCGTCTCTTGAAGAAGGTTGCTGAGGTTAAGGCCGACGATATCGTCAAGTCCAAGAACCCCAACAAGCTTCCCAGCCCGACCTTTGTCGCCAACTACATCCAGAGCTTCCGCGCCAAGGAGCGCCCTGCTGGTTTGGATGACTCCAACGAGCTGGACGTGAACACTGGAAAGGGACAATTGCAGGCAGGTCTGAGGGCGATGGAGCGCAAGACGCACGAGGGCTATGAGGAGGCGGCCACTGCGTTTGAGAAGGCATTGGAGCTCGGCGATCTCGGCGAGTACGAGGCTCTCGCTTACAACATGCGCGGTACCTTTAGATGCCTCAAGGGCAACCAGGAGCAGGCACTTGCCGATATGGACCAGAGCATTGAGATTGACCCGTCATTGACCCAGAGTTACGTCAAGCGTGCAAGCATGCGCCTTGAGAGAGGTGAGAACCGATTTGGAGCCCATTATCCAAATGCCGTGCAACTAGATACTAACCATTTTATATAGGCGAGCGTGCTGAGGCTGCTGACGATCTCGAGAAGGCCATTCAGCAGAATGACCAGGACCCGGATATCTACTACCACCGCGCTCAACTGCACTTTATCCACGGCGAGTTCCAAGAGGCTGCCAAGGACTACCAAAAGTCCATCGACCTCGATACCACCTTCATCTTTTCTCACATTCAGCTCGGTGTTACCCAGTACAAGATGGGCTCGATAGCGTCCTCCATGGCCACCTTCAGAAGGTGTGTCAAGAACTTTGACAAGGTGCCGGATGTCTACAACTACTACGGTGAGCTGCTGCTCGACCAGGGCAAGTTCGAGGAGGCTATCCAGAAGTTTGATACCGCCATGGAAATGGAGAAGCAGACCAAGCCTATGGCCATGAATGTTCTGCCTCTGATCAACAAGGCTCTGGCTCTGTTCCAGCAGAAGCAAGAATTCACCGAAGCTGAGAAGTTGTGCGAGAAGGCCTTGATTAGTAAGTTTAACACCACGCTTTGCCGTGCAATGCCTGTCGCTAACCGTAAAATCAGTTGATCCCGAGTGCGATATTGCTGTTGCCACCATGGCTCAGCTCCTTCTGCAACAAGGAAAGGTCATTGACGCCCTGAAGTACTTTGAGCGTGCTGCTGAGCTCGCTAGAACACCAGGAGAGATTGTCAATGCCTTGTCCTATGCCGAGGCTACACGTACCCAGCTCCAGGTTCAAGAGAAGTACCCCCAGCTTGCCGCCAAGCTGTCCGCTGGCATGGGAGGAGGTTTCCCCGGCCGATAAAGGGAGCCCGTTCGTCAGAGGCCATGGATGTGATCTCCGTGTGATCACTGATGTGGCCCCTCACGCGGGTTGTGTTTTGATATTGGACAAGTCGAGTGTAGATCTTGTCGTGTAAAATGGTGTGTGGTGGGGGTTTTGAATTGTGGCCCAAGTCGAAACCTAAAATGCAGGACATTCTAGAGCGATTGAGGGGTGTGGCAAGGTTGGGATACAACCTCGTGCTGCAGAAACCCTTTGTGATGCTTCTGCGAATCTAGTTGCCAAAGCTTGTAGGATGGGTTAATGTGCTGTGCATTCTGGCGGGCGGGCTGTTGTATTGTACCGGCGTTGGCCTGACTGACTACTGCATCGCGGCTGGGACTTTGCAAAACGAAAAAAAGTTTGGGTCCTCGATTGTACACTTTTTTGATACAGACGTAATATATACTCCACCTCCCTTCTTCAGTCAGTAGACAAATTTACTACGTATATATGATATGATATCCACTATATTGTCGTGTATATAAGGATGCACAGGGTCACTTTTCGGCATATGACGTTTTGTCAGGTTGTTTCCAAGTAATTCCAATATCCAAGGCTGACATGACCAGAGCCGCCCCCAATAAGTTTCCGTCCAGAGAGCACAAGTGTGTATCCATTTCACCCATTTGTATAAATTGATGACCAAGGGATATTGGCTGCTGCATTGCAAATATTCTGTTTAGATTATTTTTCCTTCTTATTTACCGACTACGAAATAATGCTATGAAGAGGTATCATCATTCATCGCTCTTTTTGTTTGGCCAAAAATAAAAACAGCAAAATAAACACAAAAGTTCCAAATCAGGGCTATATCCTGGTGCCCGCCAAATATGTCGGCATCTTTTGAGGCCAACGATTTCATCTTTCTTCTGTCTTTCAGAGAGACATTCTTGATTGTATAAAACTCCTCCATCCCGTGATTTCGGGAGAAAAGTCAACTCTTTCAAGGCATTGATTTTACGTTCTCCTTCTCTCACTTCTCAATTTCGTCAACAGGCGCCGGGTGCCGTTGTTGCCCAAAGCCCTTGGCGTCTAGGCTCATGCGGCTCATGCGACTGGCCATGCTGGAGCCGGTGCCCTTGCGCGTCCGCGAGGCCTTGGCCCAGCGGTCGCCGTGCTTGCCCGACTTTTGCGAGCCGGCGGCGTTGTCGAGCGAGGGGGCGCGGTCGTGCGTCTCGTCCTCGTCCTCAAGGCCCAGGACGTCCTTGAGCTCGGGGATCTCGGCGTGGTCGCGCGTGTTGCGCATGCGGTGGCACCAGGTGATGGTCTTGTCCTCGCTGTGCTCGTCGTGGTGGCCGTTGGCGGGGCAGTCCTCCTCGTGGAGCAGGCCGCTGTGGTCGTGGGCGGCGGCGGCGGCCGTCGTGGTGACGGGGTGGTGGCCGGCCACGTCGTGCGGGGTGGCGATGGGGCTCTCGACGTCGCGCGACGTGGGCTCGAAGAGAAACTCGCCGCCGACCTGCTTCTGGTCGCCCATCTGCAGCACCAGGCCGCTCTTGACCTGCTTGAGGGCCTGGGTGATGCCCGAGACCACCGTCTGCGCCATGCTGCGGTTCTGCATGTAGGCCGGACGGTCGCCGGCCGACAGGGTCCGGATCATGCCCAGCTCGCGGTATAGGTGCTGTGTGTTGTCGGCGTAGACGGGGTACGGGCACCCCGTCTCGCGCAGGTACGCTGAGATGAGCTTGGGCGAGCCGCAGCCAATGACGGCGATCGAGGTAGATACGGGCAGCTGGAGGAGCCGCTCGGGCGGGATAGCAACTGCGAGCTGGCGCAAGTATTCTTGACAGTTCTGCAAACGAGGACAATAATGTGAGTATAGTATTCTTTGCTTAAGTTTAGAAGCGTCAAAGCTTCAGGAACCACTTACACCACAGAAAAAGTGCCTCACAAAGATGATCAACACCCGGCGAGCCACATTGGGACCCGTGTACAAGCTCTTGAAGGGGCGCGACTTGCCGCTCTCGTCGAGGACCGTGTACTGCTCGAGCTTGCGCAGCGTCTCGGGCGTGGGCAGGCTATTGTTGGTTTGGACGTCGCCGGCAAAGTCGAGCGGGTTGGTATCGCCCTGCGAGGGGATCGCCCCCTCGGCGTGGGCGTCGCCGAGTCCCTTGACGCTCTGCATATCGGTGGGCGAGGACGACATGACGCCCGTCACGGGAGACCTCGTCGTTGCTGTTATTGGCGATGCATGATTGGACGTTGCTGGTGCAGCTGTGGTGTCTATCCTCGCCGGTTGTTGTGGTTGTGATTGTTCTTTTGGTGCTTCAGTCTGTTGAACAGCAGGAGATGCATTTGAGATCGTCGTCGTAGTAGTGGTAATATCATGCTCCGTCTTCGGGGGTTGTTCTTGCCCAGGAACCGACGTGGCGGGGGACGGATCTATCGAAGCCATATTTTTTTTTGCCAAGCGCGACTGATATAGATTTTAAGAAATGAAATGTCTGTCTATCTTTTGGGAAGACGTCGAATCTCAAAAGTCCAGTTCTGCAAATATAGCTTGTCGATTGGCAAAAGGGATATATTATGGATGAGTTTTCGAAGAATTTGGTGTGTTGCTGTAGCACTCGAAACACGGAGAGGGGTGTGTGATGCCAACTTGAGACCGTACGAACGAAGCGCTGACGGGGGGAGGTGAGGTGGGATGATGTAATAAAGTAGGTAGAGATAGTAGTAGGCAATAAGAAGAATAAAGGGGACCGAGCTAGGAGGTTAAGACGATAGTGGCCAAGTTATAAGTTTTAGTAGGCAATTAGATCAATAGAGATCGCCTACACCATAGATAGGTACCTAAGCATATATAGAATTTCCAACTCTTGCAAATACGAAGCCAAGTGGGCAATGACAGATTAGATACGAGGTGGAAGACCAACCATCCATCAGCCATGTATACACCAGACACACACACCCAAGATAGTATCCGGAATCCGTGCAGACAGGGTCCCCGAGATACCCTCGATACCCTCGTTTTGGGGAGGCAAAGCAAACTGGCAATTCCCTGTATCAGCGTTTCCTTGGCACACGCAGCGGGCTTTTTCTGAGAGCCTGTCGAGCCTGTAAGCAGTCTGGCTTATGCCCGGGTCCCCGCCAGTGGTGCCCGCCAGGCCGCGCTGTTCAACGCAGTGGAAGGGAAGGGCAGGCAGAGCTTGAGAGGCTCGAGAGGCTTGAGAGGGTCCCGCGGGTTGTCGGGTTGGCAGGTGGGCATCAGCGGGGCCACGGGGTCCCCTGCAGCGCCACTGCCAGCTAACACTGAACTGATTTAGCTGGCTGCTGGCATTCGACTGCGTCCGGGTCCTACGTAAAATCAGGTAGACCAAATAGCAGGTAAGCGGGTTTAGTACCTCTAACGCCCAGGGCCAGAAACAACAGCCAGCAGCGTGCACCCGCACCGCCGCACTCGAGCTCCAGGACTGTCGGGCCTGTCTTCAGAATCAGTCCCTCGACTGGACGAGACTTACCGTTTGGGGCCCATTGACCCCGGGACGGACGCTATTGATTGGCCTTTGCACATCCCCTCCGGCACTGGCAGTACCCGAGAACATAGCTTGCATACGTACATCTGGGCATCAATCTTGTATAATGACTAAGAAGTCTTCAAATGTCCACGTCCTCAGCATTCGGGATTTGGTCATTCTCTTTGTTGTCTTCTCGCCTTTTGCCCCTGGCCCGCAGCGGGACAACTTCAAACAGCTTTGGGTTCTAGGTCATTTTGCCATTCCATTGGTGTGAAAAGACATTTGGCATTGATACAACGAATCGGCGCCACGCGTCACCTGTACGACTTTACCATGACAATCTTCGAGAACGCGAAGGAACCTAGTCAAGGGCTGGAGCCTGCGCAGGTTTCTTCAGTAGAAGTGAAATCGCTGGCTCTTCTACCCGGCTATCTAACGTGTCAAGGGGTAACATTATACAGCCAGCCCTGTGGGATCATTATATGATTTTTAGCAAGTACCTTGATGGTCAATATATTAACCTTGGCGGCTATAATGGATACTATAAAATCGTGGGATACTTGGGTCTGTATTTCATGGTCACGTTGAACCATTCACAACATTTGGACAACAAACCTCTTTCTTGTCTGAGCATTCCATATCTCTTGACAGGATCCCAGTGTATTCTCGCATTGGAAGATTATGAAATGTCAATTTTGCTCAACACAAAGCATGTCACCAGGCTTGTGGTTTGATATATTCATCTACCAGAACCTGCCGACTAGGCTCTCACATAGCAAATGGCCATTCTTAGCACTTTGTCTCTGATGAGTTATCTGTCTTTTCGATTCTGCGGTGCCTCAACAGTCATGTGGTCCCGGTCCCATTGACTTTGACTCTTCATCAGAATACAATATATCCCCTAGTCTGCTACCAAATAGAAGCTGGCTATTCAGCTGACGCAGCACCGCAGCACTTCTTGTACTTGCGGCTCGAACCGCAGGGCTGATCGAAATGGGATTCATCAGCATCGGCTCATTAAATCAGAGAGAAGCGGTCCATCAGGATAAATATATCGACAATGCCGGCACACTGGGAGCCATCGCATATTTCCAAGGGAAGATGAGATAAATTAAAAAAAAAAAAAAGTCAAACAACTTACACAAGCAGCGTTACGCGAGATCTTGCTAGGCTTGCCCGCCCCGTCCCGGGAGACGACGTCGCCCTCGTCCATGCCCAGCATCTCGGCCAGCATGGCGTCGACCGACTGCTGGCCCTGGGCGCTGCACCGGGCCGCCTCGCAGACGGGCGTGACCAGGACCGCCACCAGGGGCTCCGGGCTCAGGTGCAGGTACGACATGGGCGTCGTCAGCACCGACGCCGTGGGCTCCCTCTCGCACACGGCGCACGTCGCGTTGGACGCCGCGATGCACTCGTCCGTGTGCGCCCGCATCACCGGCAGCACCGCCTTCACGTACTCGTCGCGGTACCCCGGCACCGAGCCCGCGTTGGGCCCCACGAGCGACGCCGGCACCTCGTGCTGGTACGTCAGCGTGCGGTCGCATTGGAAATCGAAGCGGACCTTGCGGGTGGCCATGGTTCTTGAGGTTCGATGGTTCTTTTATCCTCCACCTTTCCTTTCTTGATGAGATGCGGCTTTTCGATGATGAGGAGAGCTGAGTAGTCTTGATTAGTCGAACTACATGCAATAGGTCTCTCCAAGTGTGGCGAAATGGCCCACGACTCTCCAAATTCCTTGAGTCCTGAGTTTGAGAGCAGGTCGATAATGTATGAGGGAGAATTGGTCCACCTACGCAGATGACAATATTCTTGTATCTTTCCTCCGTAACTGAATACGTTGAAAGTATGAGCCTAAGGTAAGGTGTAGTAACCTACATAGGTATTATTAGCCTCTAGGTTTGGGGAAAAGCTTTCACGGATCTCCACTGTCCGGGGAAGAGATCCCGTCTGGACTCTTTACGAATAATCATGGACTGCGCCGATGACTCTACTTTACAAGAGGGGATATCAGTCTATCCCCGGATGAAACTGCAAACTATTCACGCCTCGCTATAGACAACGGGTCTGATTAACTCAGCGGCCTAAGAATGGTTTTCGATGCACTTCGGTAAGCTCTATTTGTCCCATCGGGCCGTCAAATACATGAGACAAATAAAGGCGAGTATAAGTAATGCAAACGAGTGTGTATTAATGAGCGTGGGTTGCTACCAAATGGTAATCAAATCTATCAACGATTTGCAGAATAAAGTATCGCAAGAGCTCTAGAACACGAGCTATTGTCGAGTTGAGTCATGGGCTTCTTCGCCAACCTCTTGGGGAGATTGACTGCCAATAATGCATAGCTCGGGCACCTGCGTCCCTCTGAGCAGCCTGACCACATCTTTTGCGGCTGTCCGGACAGATTGAACATCTGTTGTGAACCGGAGACCTTCTCACAAGATTCAGGGCCAAAAAGTCCAAGCAGCATTGTCTAGGGCGATATCGCCGCCAGAAGTTCCCTCGCGCAATTGCTCACTGTCGAAGTGGCACTTTGGCATTCCTTGACCAAAGCGTAACGTTTTCGTCAGTGGTTGAGCCCGATTGGGGAGCTGACTGAGGTGCGAGGCATGGCCGTTCCAAGTCCTGCAGCATAGACCGTGAGAAGTCTGCTGAGATTCTGATGGATGATCTGCACTTCCAGGCCGGAAATGGTGTTGTCAAGACCAAGTTTGACTTCATTTTCCGTCGTGTGGATAAGTCATAGAGCGGGTATTACACAAGATTAAGAAGCTTGTGCGTTTGAAATGCGCAATCAGTCGAAACCGCCACCAATTTGACTTGCGAAGGCAGTGCTAATGCTCTTCTCGTCGTCGTCAAAACGACGGTTGCCGTACCCATTCGCATAGCCTGGGCGTCCAGAGCTCTCGACGTACTGCTTAAGACGATCGGACTGTGAGTAAGAAGCAGGTCGCGAGGAACGGAGTGCGTCGTGAAGTCCAGCGCCGAGACTAGCGCCGCCTTGTCCAACGCCTCTGCCGCCTATGACAGACGCACTGGCATCCGTGTACTCTGAGGTGGCAACGCTCTCGCCGGCCACACTCTCGGCGCCGCGAGCACCGCGCTTGCCACCCAAGCGACCACCCGGACCGTTGAAGCCAGGCAGGCCCGGCCACTGATCGGGGTTGAATGAGGAGAACATTTGAGGGAAGGCAGTATTTCCAAGTCCAGCGCCGCCTAGAGTCGAGCTGTGAATGCTTGAAACATCATCAGGGATGTAAGACATCATAGAGCCCGAATCAAAGTCTTGAACGGACATGGCAGAGCCATGATGCTGTCCATCGCGAGCATAACCAGGACCAGAAACATGCGACATTTGGCTCGAACGTTGGCGGAAGTTGTTCTTTGGCTTACTGAATTGCAGAAGAGAGGTCTGCAGGTTGGTAAGTGCGCCTTCCACCAGACACTTCTGCTCCTTGAAGTGAACAAGGAGATGGTGCCATAGGTCGTGCTTCGAGAGAACCTTGGGATTGCCGATGATGACGAGACCATACTTTGCACGAGTAAGAGCGACATTGAGACGACGTGGGTCAGACAAGAAACCAATGCCCTGGTTATCGTTGGATCGCACACACGACAAGACAATGAAATCCTTCTCACGACCCTGGAAGGCGTCAACAGATGCAACTTCGACCTCCTTGTAGGAATCCTTCTTGAATGTGCCCGTGTTTTGCATGACATTGACAATGTAGCTTCTCTGTCCCTCGTACGGCGTAATGACACCAATATCTGCCGGACGCACGCCAGCTTTGAAGAATCGAGTGACAATCTTTTCGACATTGGTAGCTTCCGTTCGATTGAGATATGACGTTCCAGAGGCTGAAATCTCCTCGTTGCCCAGGTTTGACCAGAACATCATTGGCATTTCTGCAACTGGCCAGGGGAAATCAACGTCCTTGCGGATTCTGCTGGGGGCAGAAACACCATTCTGGAGGGAGCCGTCGTAGAACATGTTGGAGGGAAACTGGGACAAACAAGGATGCATTCGATACTGAATGTTCAGTCGGATTGGCGTAAGGTTGAGGCGAACAAGACGCTCGAAGAGGGACTGGTTGAGACCAGCCTTGGCAGCCTTCTTGTTCATAATCACAGGACCCAGCTGCTTGTGGTCACCCACAAGGACAACCTGCTTGCAGCCCAGGATCAACGGAATCATGCACTCAGGCTCAGCAGACTGGGTCGACTCATCGATCAGGACGTTGCGGAACTTCATCTTTGCGAGGCGCGGGTCTCCGGCGCCAACACAAGTGCAACAAACAACATCAGCATTGGTGAGGATCTCACGTTCGGCTTGTCGGGTGAGCTGCTTGAACTTCTTCTCATCGTTGCTGCCCAATTCACCCACTTCTGACTTGAGCTGCATGAGCTTCACCAATTCAGGGTTGCTGTCAAGCATTCGAACCTGCTCGTGGAGTGCAAGGAAACTGACAGAAGACTCGACATCTTCGCGAGACTTGGCCGTAAGACGAACAACTTTGAGACCCGTCAGGTTAATTCGTTCGCAAAGCTGGTCGACAGCAACGTTTGATGGTGCGCAGACGAGAACTTGACTGCTGTTCATTTTAGCCAGATGATAAATGATGGTGGCCGACGTGACAGTCTTGCCCGTTCCGGGAGGCCCCTGGATCAGACTCAGAGGGTTCGACAAGACACTCTTGATGGCACTAATCTGGCTGCCATTAAGCTCTGGCAGTCCTGGGACACTGAACTTCTTGGGAAGTTGAGTCTTTGATGGAGCAACGGCAACCTCGTGACCAAGTAACTTGTGGAAAATATATCCAGATACGCTCATCTCATCAACTGCAAACTGCTTCATGGCAGCTTGCATACGATCGTATGAGGTCGCTTTCCAGACATAATCCGCAGAGAAGTTGTGGGTACATTCGGTCGGCACACTCTTGTCGTTGCCGGTCTTGCGCAGCTCCAGAGTGACTTCATCAGACTGGTTATTAGGGATCTTGATTACGTAGCCAACACCCTCCCAAGGCGCACGAAGCTCTCCCTTGTACTTGAGTCGCATCTCGTCGCCCACGGCAAGCTTGACATCGCCAGATTCAAGCTTGGGGAATGTAAAGCTAGCAAGATGCTTGTCATTGAGACCTTTGTCCCATCGAACGACCAGACCATCTTCGGACTGAGCTTCCTTCAGCTTTCTGTCATAGTCCGATTCCATCTTGACAAGAGGGCCAAAGATGTTCTGGTACTGGTAGGGATCTTCGTACTTGAGCAACACTGGGGAAGGATCGTCGTCGATACTGGCTGCTTTTTCGAGGTCCTGGATTGTGGCTGAAGCATTATCTTTCCACATCTCCTCCAACCTAGCAATCATCGGTGCACTCAAGTGGCGTGCGCGGAGCTGTTCGTGATCGGACGGAGGGCTGACAAGCCATGGCAAGAATGCTCGGTCCTCAAGAAGAGGTTGCCAACGCGAAATATCCCAGCTCATGTCCTTGGTGGAGGTTGAAGCGGCACATGGCTGTCGGCAAAGTAGAACCACGACGGTATCGGACTTGGCAGGAATGAAACCGAGGAGAAAGACATTCTTGGTACCACAGTTGTAGCATTCGAGGATCGTGTCGCCAAGAGTAGACTCGGGGTGGAGCTGAACTTCCTTGTGTCGGGCGCGGACGAGATGGTTGACAATGTGAGAAGAGCTGGCGGTGCCCCGAGCGCTACAGAACCACTTGTTACAGGCCAGACACTTGACAACTGAGGCAGGCGAGTGAATACCGCAGTATCTAGAGGAAGACGTTAGCTAGGCGTATGGGCGCAAAGGCAGAGCGCCCATCTCTACTTACGCGCAGGCATGAGCGGGCAACTTCTTTTCTTCTTCTGGTGTAGCTCTGTTGATGGCGAGATCCTTCATGGCCCCAATGGGCATGCTTGCCATGCTTATCTCATCATCATCAAATGCAACTTCGGTGCCGTTGTCGTCATCGTCGCAGCGTCTGGCGTTGCCAAGGCCTCCTAGGCCTTTGCGCCCAGCGAACTTGTTGCCATACAACAAGCTCTCATCGTGATCGAGTGCGGAAAGATCGTCGTCACCGGCGTTAATGGCAGCAGCAGAGTCGGAGATCAGGTGGTTGCCGACATGAGTGAAGGCGCCCTCCATAGCGGTGGAGGGAAGTGTATGAGGATGTTAGACAGGAATGTAGTTGCTGTTGCTTGTCAGCAGCGATCAGCCAAAACCTGTACTTTTTAAAATGTATGTATGCATGTATGCAGAGGGGCAAAAGCGATGGACCTTTGTGGTCAGGGCGTCGGACAAGCTGATAATTCTCCGGTTGACAATGTTGAGGACCGGAAGTCAAACTGAGCGGCGGGTTTCCCAGTAGCGCAAGGCAGAACAGCAGAACGAAGAAAGCGACTGTACCTTCTAGTATGAAGCAGAGAACGTGGACGGCCTCAGTGAAGCCTGACTGGGTGGGCGGCTTCGAGGGATCCAATGTTTGGGTGACTGTGGGGGGAGAGACAAAAGACGGACGGATCACATCGCTGGTTGTCTGGTGCGCGGAAGAGAATGTTGACACCTAGGGTGATCCCATGCGATCCTGACCTGCTCGCCGTACGCTCGGCAGGAACTTTGTCGTCGATGAGGCTCTGGTGATTTTTGGGATCGGTCAAAATCAAATGCGATTCGGCTGGCTGTTATTAGGTGCGTCGGTCGATGGAGGGAATGAATGGAAGCGACAAACCTTAGTGGGCTGCAGGTGCTAAGAGTGGGCCTGGAAACAAGCCGCAGCTGCGTTCAGTCATCTTTGGCCCTTGACAAGCCGCCCGATAAGCAGCGATAGCACGGACGCCGGACACCCCAAGCCCCGACTTTTGCTGGATCTGCCAGAAACAAGAGCATTGGCGACCAATCCCTGTTAAGCTTTTTTTCTGCTTCGATAATTTTTGGCGGGGCTCTTTTTTCATATTCAATACTTTCGCTTCTACCATACTACGCCCTGCAACATCAGAGATTGTTGTCAATATTTCTTTCGCCTGTCTTCATACAACCTCACTCTCGGCTGCACAAGCACACATATTCTTCAGTGTCGCGCAGAGTACATCTTCATCATGATTGTAAGTTTCGGCCGGCTGTGTCTTATTTGATTGCCTGTGCTAACCATTTGCTACTCCAGCGCAAACAAGCCCGCCAGAGGCGCGATTACCTCTACAGGAGGGCAATGACCCTTCGCGACGCCGAGATCAGTGAAAAGAGAGCAAAGTTGAGGGCATCGCTGGCTACTGGAAAACCCCTGGATTCCTCCATCGCCAATGACAAGGAACTGCGCAAAGACTACGCCTACGACGAATCACGTCCCGATCGTACTGTCAATGAAGAGCTTGACCTCGACGACGAATACTCACAACTCTCCGGTATCGTGGACCCAAGAGTCCTTGTCACAACCAGTAGAGATCCATCTGCAAGATTGGCTGCTTTTGCCAAGGAAATTCGATTACTTTTGCCTACTGCCATTCGCCTCAACCGTGGCAACCTGATTTTGCCGGATTTGACAAGATCTGCTCAGGCCGCTGGCCTTTCTGATGTGGTGCTGCTACATGAACATGTTAGTAACACTACGATTGAATGAGATTGTATGAAAATCAACTAACCATGACCCAGCGTGGTACGCCGACGGCAATGAGCATATCTCACTTTCCGCATGGACCGACCATCAGCTTCTCTTTACACAACGTTGTTTTGCGACACGACATACCAAATTCCATTCGCGGTACTGTTTCCGAATCGTATCCTCACCTGATCTTTGAGGGCTTCAACTCGAATCTGGGAAATAGGGTCGTTAAGATTCTCAAGCACGTATTCCCTCCTAGGGATCCTCTGACGAGCAAGAACAAGATTGGTTCCCGTGTAATCACCTTTCAAAACATCGACGATACCATTGAGGTTCGGCACCACGTATTTGTACGGACAGGTCATGATAGCGTTGAGCTGTCTGAGGTCGGCCCTCGGATGTCTATGCGAGTTTTCGAGATCAGGAGCGGAACTCTGGAGAACAAGGATGGCGACGTCGAATGGCACTTGACTCAGTATACACGTACTGGTCGCAAGAAGGAATATCTCTGAGTTCCGCATCAACAAGTGTCGAGAGGCACAAATATCACGATCCATCCGCGTGTTCAAAGAAACACATGGCTGATAGGAGATCGCTGAAACTCGTGGCGTATCCAGGCATAGCGCCATATCAAATCATACAATAATTGAAGCGTGGCGCCCAGAGTTGAGCTCATATACCTGGCCACGATGCCATCAAGAGCTTCGACAAGCACTAATTCCAACAAGATGATGTTCATCTTGCGACAAGTTCGGAATGCATTGGAATCAAGGCTTACTTGGGGTGCCATCATTGGAGAAAAGTTCGGTACAACTGCCGAATTATACATTCTCAGCAGATCTTCTGCTCACATTTCGAAACAATTCGACAAGTTACAGCGCTCATGTTCGCTCAAACAATACAGAAGTGCAATGAAGAAGGATCTGGAAATTAATGCGAATATCGAAAGAGTTTATGTCGCACAGTTGCTCCCATGTCTCAAGAGCCGTTGTGCGATCCTGAGAATGTTCGCGACGTTTATCATATGAGACGAAGAGAAGTAGGAGTATTCAAGAACTCTTGTTTACGCTATTGACTTACATATGGTCGCAATCAATGATTTAGGTCGCAGTGTGGTATCAGCCAATACTGTGCTATACCTCTCACCACGTACATCATGTACATAGTCCTAGACTGGATAGCAAACAAATCAACACAATACGAAACTGCCGAATCATTGAAAGCCTATTCAGGCAACATTATACCAAACTGTGTTATGATTATTATGAGACAATCTTTGGGTTCGGCTCATAAGATGAGCCGACTGCCTACATACATAGTACGTCATGGGCAATGGCAACATCGCCGCACGTGGTGACCTTGTTGGTGGCTAGCTGGTGGTCATTGATCTCTGACGATATACTACCTACTCAGTATATCTATACTATATCGGTACCTAACATACAGCTCGGATGAAACCATGTACAAACCGGGATGCAAGGTGAATATAGTAAAGTCCTACGGCGAGTTGAACGCGCAACATGTTTCCGCCCATGATTGACCGTTTCTTGTCAAGCTTGTCAGGGTCTAGGGAGGGAACTACCTAAACTTAGTAAAGCTTGCCCCAAGTCTTCAGGAAGCCAAGCAACCCAGCAGCCCACAGCCACGAAAAAGACGGACGTCTGAACCATGGGATTGGCCGCTCTCGAACAGGCTGTGCTTATTTTTGGCTCATGGTTGCCGCTGACAATCCTCAGTAGGGGGCCGATCTGCACCATAGACGATAGATTTTTTTCCTTCTTCCTCTTCTGCTCTTGTGCCTCTTGTTTTAGTTCCCAGCGACAGTCTCAAGCCCACACCGTATCTGTACTCCTTTTATGTGTTTGCCTGGAGCCCGTTTCACTGCCCCGCAAACCCCGCCGCCCAGATTTATACGGGCAGTTGGTAGCTGATAGTATTGAAGCCACTGGAGCGTGGCATAACGCTACACTGTGGTCTAACCTGCCTGCCTGCAAGCAGCCCTGCGGCGTAGTGGTGTACTGTACCTACATTAGCCACCCGACGATCCGTACACAGAAAATCCATGGAGCCCCACAGCTCTGATCAAGCGAAGAGACAGTGTGTAAGCGGAAGAGGTCTTCTGCGGCGATGCCCGTCAGATCAGCACCGTGCCAGGCCCTGCAGTGATGACAGCTAGGAAGCGGCAGCAGCACTGAGGTCTTCTGAGGGTGCTGTACAAAGCAATAAATCCACGTACAACTTGCATGCCACTAGTGGTCATGCCATCGCATTTTGAGCTCTGCCGGGTACACAGGGTGGCCGGCGTTGTGCAAGAGACGAAAACGAAGGAGACCTTAAGTAAACGACGTTGCCGCGCCTCAGCCCAAATCTCACCCATCAGTTGGCTCACTGCCTGCATCCATTCCAAACAGGCTACAGCATAAGTAGCACATGCAATAATAAGCATTCCCGACCATTCCGCCGTGGTTTTGCACAGGTCTTCCTCCAACCCCTCAAGCATCATCACTTGCATCCACTACCTTTTCCCATTGATATAGATTGTTTGCATTAAGTCATATCAATCTTCACCATCCATTCGGCCCCAATTGGTTGTTGGAATTATTATCTCCGTCGGGCCAGAAAGGAAATAATAAAAGAAGAAAAAGGAAAAACAAGTTTCAACAAGCCAAGTGCCTGTCGCATTGCATCCTATTCCTCGTTAAGACGAGACGTCATTTCCCATTTTGCCCCAGCGTCCCCAGCGTCCCCAGCACGAGCCAGTGAAAGCGAGAGCCAGGAAGCAGGCAAAGCTCAGGGCAAGTCGCCAAGCCCAGTCAGCAAGCAACTGCCTCACTCAGAAATCAGCGGCTTTTCTCAATTGTGATCATCCCAACATCTCCATTTCTTTTCGTTCGCTCGCACGCACGCACGCACGCACGCACAGGCATCGGCTCTGCCTACATACACCGTCTATCTTTCGACGACCAGCGCCTGCCAGTCGACCGCATTCCAACACTGCGCCAGCAAAAAGAAGAATACGACGACGGCACATAAGTCACTATCTTGCAGATAGAATTATCGTCGTCAAGGCATCATCATGTCTTACAATCAATACCAGAGCAACCCGTATGGGTCCGCCGACCAAGGCTACGGAGGTCAAGTAAGCAGTGCTCCGCCATTCAATCAATCACTTCAATCAGTCCACTCGACTCCATTCTGCGCGACGAGCGACCCAACGAGCTTTGCAACATGGGAATTGTTGCCAAGCGACGGTTGCAATCGTTTGGCATTGAGTCGCGCAGAACAACAATCAAATGAACAAACCAGAAAGACAATTTAACCTGAATGATCGAGCATGAGCTGATTATCCCTTTTGCTTGCAGGAACATGAGCTGCAATCGTACCCTCAGCAGCCTCAGCAGCCTCAAGGCGCTGTTACTCTTACGCAACAAGATTTCCTGCAGCGAATTAGTCACTTGCGCGAGCAGATTGGCACCTTGACCACCAATGTCCAGGCCATTGCATCTCTGCACCAGCGCGCTCTCGCCGAATCCGATGGTGGATTGTCGGCTCAGCAGCTCGAGCGCGTTGTCGCCGAGACCCAGTCCCTGAACGGCGGCATTCGCGACCAGTTGAAGTTCCTCGCTACCGATGCAAGCCGCACTACCGACGGCAGCAAGGGTCTCAAGGAGCAGCAAGTCAGCACTCTCAAGAACAACTTTGAGCGCGAGCTTCGTGCCTACCAGACGGAGGAGAGCCAGTACCGCCAGCGCTACCGCGACCAGATTGCCCGCCAGTATCGTATTGTGAACCCTGACGCGTCCGAGGATGAGGTGCGCCAGGCCACCGAGGCTGATTGGGGCAATGAGGGAGTCTTCCAGACTGCTGTAGGTATCATGTATATGTTAATTGAGAACAGAACGGCTGATATTGCATCTAGCTGCGCACCAACCGTACCGGACAGGCTACTTCCGTCCTAGGCAATGTTCGTGCTCGTCACAACGAGCTCCAGCGCATTGAGCAGACTTTGATCGAGCTTGCCAGCATGTTCCAAGATCTTGCTGTGCTTGTTGAGCAGCAAGAAGTCGCTGTCCAGGCTGCCGAGAACAACGCTGAAAACACTCAGAAGTGGACCGAGGAGGGTAATGTGCACGTCGGCAAGGGAATCAAGAGCGCCCGCAACCGAAGAAAGCTCAAGTGGTGGTGCCTGCTCGTCACTATCCTCATCATCATCATTGTGGTGGCTGTTGCTGCAGGTACGTATTTTCAGCGATGAGCTGTTCCTTAACCAGTAACTAACCAAGCACTATTAGGTGTAATTTGCACGCAGCCCGGCCGTTGCGGTCAGAAATCTTAAATCGGAAGCACATTTGAAGCGTCGTCTACATTTTTACATTATACCCAAACGACGCCGACAACGTATTTTTGGCTTGTAGCGGAACCGCAGCAAGCAGCATTGAGAAAGGGATACAATCCTTTCGCGGCATTGGATTCAAAAAATCATCAGTACTAGACTCACACAATTAATCTTTGGCCTTGTCCGTCCCAATGGTGCTGGGACGGCACAAGCCTTATAATGCATTCTTGTTCATTTGTACGTATAGCACCACGATTATGGAGAAATTCGGGCATGAAATTTGGATTCGACACAGGACACGCCTGGGGAAGTTGGAGGGAATACGATCGAAGGGCTGTACGTAGCAAATTTCAGCGTCGTTCGTCCATTAACTCCTTGTTTCGATCGAGTATCGTCGCTTTGTTTCGGGCTTCTCTCCCCATCCTGTGAAATGATAACTGCCTTGCAGCAAGATATTTCTCGGTTTCATTCCTCCCAGAATGAAAGACAAGTTGATTGGATATTCTAGTCACTCATCGCCCAGCTCAACCCGCCCGGATCTGTAGTACCATATTCGACAATCTATGGAAACAAGCAGAACTCAAACTGCCTCGACCTCAAAATCTCGGAATCCAACAAGCAGTGCCTCACCCGCAGCCTGACCCTCGGGATCCGGGCGCGCAGCAAACGCCCCAACCCAAGCGACCGGTCCGCCTTCCTCCTCCCTCCCGTCGCCATTCTTCTCCTCAGGCAAGACCCGCCCCATATCGCCACCGTCATTGTCCAAAAAGACCCAGGGCACCTTGCGCAAAAGCACCGGCTGGCCCGCCTCGTCGATGTAGTTTACGAGCAGCGCGTGCCCCTTGCGGGCGAGCTCGACCGCGGCCCCGACCTCGAAGCCCAGCTGGCCGTCGCTGGGCGTCGAAAAGGGCGCGCCGCCGGCGCCGCTGGGCCGGAGCACGTGCAGGCTCCAGTCGCACCAGGAGCCTCCGCCGCCTCCGCCCGGTGGGCGGACCACTACGCTGAGGTAGACGGCGCCGTCCTTGGCTTCTAGGCCGGCTTTGATCCAGGACGTGGACCGGCCGACATTATCGGCGGCGGGGGCTTGGGCGGCGCAGTCCTTTTCCTCCTCCTGTCGTGCTTGTTGCTGCCCTCGTGCTGCTTGCTGTTCTGGGAGCACCATGACCAGCCCGGCGTGGTCGTACTGGTGCGCGGGCGTATAGACGAGGGAGATGCGGGCGCGGCGAAACGCCGACAGCGCCAGCGCCGGGTGATAGGACACGGGCGCCGTAAAGACGCACCGCGGCTTGGGCACGGGCGAGGCGTGGATATCCGACCTCGGGGCGGCGGAGATGACAAAGTGTCCCGGGTCGAACTGGGCAGAGGAGTGAGGAGGAGGCTGGTTTACGTGTGTGTATTGCGCCGGTCTTGCCATATTTTCCTCTTTCCTATTCTTTTCTCTATTTTCTAAAAATAAGACAAGAGGTTTAATGGAATACGTCCTTGGGTACCTGATTAGAATTGCTGACTACAAATGACAATTAAAAAAAAAAAAATAGAAATGAGATCGTTAGAGTTGAGTGGACCATGTGCATATAAAAATCACGTCCAAAACCAGAGCGGCTGCCTCCCACACAGCCTTATAGTCAGTCGGCTGAGCCACCGAGGCACATGGGGTCGTGCTACGTGCTATTTGGGGCCGAGATGCATCCTTATGGATCTTTCTTATACTTGATGAAGCGAAGATCTGCCACCACTGTGTCGTAGGAGGCTTTCCAAGCCAATGATATGCGGGGGCGGTTGCCGTTGCCGCGTTAGTCTTGTCCTCTCTGATTGCCAGTGCCCAATAGTGACGCAACCTTTTGGCCTACTTGAAGATGTTGAGTTCATTTGTCAATTTACGCGCTGCCCAAGCTCTGGACATTCTTGCTCATTTGCTGTATCACTACGATGTAGCTCATTATAGGGTGTCAAGCTACCTCCTCGGCGAGACTGTACTGCGACGGGCAGTAGCAGAAAAGACTGACTGGCTGGATCGAGGAGTTGGGAATATTCATACTGACATTTATATCGTGATCTGTTCTATCTATAGGTATCATAAAAGCCGCAATGAAAGTTTCGTGCTGCGTAAGAAATACGCTTTATCATGTCCTGTAATGCTACGTTGCCTATACCGACCAATGACCATCCAGTGTACGCCACGAGGTACCAGTTCATCTCATCGAGCGAAGAGATGATCAAGAAGCCTCTATAATTCAATTGTCCCATTGTCCGTTTGCAATCATTCAAGCAACATGGCATCGTCGTCGAGTCGTCCGAATAGAGCCTCGACTTCATTCTCAACCACCTTGAGCTCCTTTGCAACCTGGCCGGTAACGAGTGCATATGCATAGAGGAGCGCATAGTCGGGTTCTTCAATCACAATGTTACCGAGTTTGGGCACCTTTCCCATGGCGCCCACCATGAAGCTCGAGTCACCGACGTTCCCATTTTGACTTTGCACCGACCTGGCTTCCACTTGCTCCCATTCCGCATTGTGCTCTTTGCGGAATCGGAATATTTTGCCCAGCAGCCTGTCCCTTGTGCCAAGGACACTGGGAATAGCATCCGTTAGAGGATACTCCAGCATGACACTACTGGCCAGCACCTGAAAGACGTGACAGATGCGGGCGCATATTTCTGCACGCTCGTGAGCAGTGTGATATAGCAAAGCCTTTTCTCCTTCACTCAGTCGGCCGTGCTTTTGCGTAACTAAACTCATGGCATGGAAAGCGTCCAGCAGTCGTTGCGTCGAAGCCATGATACGACCATATGCTTGGCTGGGGAACGGACCTCGGAGCTCATATTCGTTGCTCGCTGCGTTGCGAAGAGTCTGTAGCTGATTGGCGTATCGCTGCATGGCAGCTTGTTCGCCCATCTTCATGTAACTGTCGGTGGCATCACTGCGAAGCAAGATGGCAAGAGGTCCGCGCTTCCAAATCAACCCCATCTGCAGGTACAAGACACAAATACCCTCCTTGAATTTGTGACGTGCCGACACGGGCCAGATGACACGACAGACGATGAGACCCCAGAGGATACCGAGAGACACTGCGATGACTCTATGATACACAATCGTCTGGATGACGGGGTGGAGGCCACCTTCATCGTCATCATCGTCCTCGACCTTCTGACTGAGCGAATACGCATATAGCGAGGAGACGTTATATGTCAAGAGAATAAAGCGACCAAAAGGCGCGTTTCCTCGATCAATCGTAATGTAGAATGCGAGAAAAGACACTGCCCAGCCAAAGAATGCAAGAGGAATGGCATCACCATCAGATATCCACCAAGCAATGATCACAAATGTGGCGCCCATAAGCGTTCCGACAAAACGAGCAAAGCCAGTGGTGTTGGCAGCACCAACGGTCATACTGCACACAATCATAAAGGACAGAAGACCCCATTCACCACGCCAGTGCTGGTATATCGGCCGGGTCTCTGGAATAAACGCAAACATTGCGTAGAGGGTGGCTCCTATGCCGACTTTCAGGCCGAAGCGAACTGGTCACGAAATTAGTCAAGGATCCAAGTAATGAAAAGGGCTGTGAGACCTACTATCTTCTCGAGATAGGAACCGAAAGAAACGTAACAGGTGTTGAAACGTCCACCTCTGGACCTTGTTGGTACTCGACGGCTCGGCATTCCACAAAAATGTGTCTCTGGGCTTGGTCATGTTCTGAGGGATGCCTCGTGGCATCCTGGATCGTCGCAGCGGCTTGATCAAGTTGGCTTGTTCGGGATCCTCAATAGGCGTTTTGAATATTGACCCAATGTATCTCCAAAACTTGAGAAAGCTCCAAGATTTTTGATCTGTCTCGGTAACCCATTTAAGGTCGTCCAATGCACCCAGATACTTCTGCATTTCGTCGGCCAGACTAAGGAGAGTAAAGGAGAAGTGCCCACACGCAGCCGCCACCTCTTCGTAATCGGCTTGGAGATTCTCCGGTCTGGACTTCTCTAGCTCAATTGTCTTGTACAGTTCCTCCAGAGCTTTGCCTCTTTGCGAGTTGTACAAAGATATGGCATCTGACACACTCTGCTTGAAGTTATCATTCACTGTAATGGGGTCGCCTGGGGCACCGAAAGGGGGATCCCGCAAGATCTCAGACAGTGTGTGAACGAGCGATTTCAATGACGGTCCGAGGCGGTGTATGAACACTTCGAAAATATCGGATGGAGTTCGGGTCGACCCTGGAGTCATGAGTCTGCGGTCCGTGAAATAAGACGACTCACTGAACGTCGAGCCTTCCCTATCGCCGCGCTCATCGACGGCTTCATCAATAGCTGACAAGACAGCGAACCTTGATCCGCTCTTGAGTTGATGCGAAGACGCTTTTCCAAAAGCTGGAGCAAAAGCATCGTTGCCAGGAGAGACGGGCTGGTCGGAAAAGCCGCCCGCTTTCTCTTTCAAAAGCTCGAATTGGGTGTTGGCTGCACTTCGAAGTCCACCAAGAGACTGCGACAGTGCCTCCATGCAACGAACGACGGCTTTGTCGTGCTTGTAAATCTGCTCCCGGCCCAACATGTAGTATTCATACTTGGACTCTCTCAGGTTCTTGTTCATGGCGGCCAAGGTGCTGATAAAACTTGCAGACGTTTTGGCAAAGCCCTTTGAGTTCAGATCATCTTCGGCACCACTGAGAAATCCCTTGGTGATTGTCGATAGCATCTCGCCAAGGGTGGTAGAAGCTGTGCGCATTGAGTTTCGTAGAGCGCCCCGTGCAGAAACAGGCCATAGCAGCAAGTTCACGGCTGTTGTCGTAATCGTGGCAATTAGTAGAATCTTGAGAGACTGTATGATTTTCTGGTTGGTAAAAACACCAGTGTGGACCGAATTTTCCTTTGTGATGATGGTGATGATGCCAATGGACGCTATACTGGCTCCAACACTGACGAGAGGGTTATTCAGCCTTTGCTTAACCCAGCCGATAAACCCCAAGCCACCACCACAGAAGAAGATGAGGATGAGGGCATATGACAGCTTCACTTGGTCCCAAACCGAACCAACTAGAACCGACGTAGCCATGGACAAGGTGCCAATGAACATAGCATACAGCACTGCAACAATGGCAATGGCTGCAGCCTCCACCTGCGAGCCGGCGCTTCTGGCAGGATGAAAATATACGGCGATCGTGGCAACAATGTGCTTGCCGTCCATGGGGCCGAGCAGTGCGGCGAAGGGCGCATAAAAGGTCCACAGACTGGCGAGAAGGTATGCGACGGAGCATTTTATTGTCCCTCTCCCCGTGGGAGACTTCAACCAGGTCCAGACATTATTCAGAGCGACGAGGCTGTTGTGCAACGCTGCCTGTACCTTCTCTTTGACTGTCTCCTGCTCGACGACCGAGCGCATTTCGAGATCCGCATCGCTGCCGTAGCTGTTTTGTCGCAAGGTGAACTGGCGGCGCGACCGCTCACCGGTGCCCGGGATGATCCAGGTGCCATTCCGCAGTTTCTGTCGACGCGGCATCTCTTGTTAGCTTGGAGGCATCGAAGAATACATTGGCGGTACAGAGAAGTTGGAGATAGAGAGGGGACAGAAATTTTTTCACTGGAACAAACAAAACAAATGCAGAGGATTGGATACACGTACACTGCGGGCTGGTGGTCGCCCAGGTCGTGGCACAGTTGGCGACGAGCTTGAGGCTCCGCTGCCGTTAGCGTTGCTCATGGTTCGTCCTGGGCATCGGCCCAACGCTGGGTATCTCGAGGGTCTATCACCGCTCCGCTTGGCCCAGCCCGACCTTGCCGACAGTCCTCTTTCAAGCTTCAGAGCTGGTTTGGGTTGAATTTCATGGTCGGACGGAAACGAGTAGAGGCGGCGTACAATCTGTAATGGAACGAGGGAACAAGCTGGGTTACATGGAATAAAGGTACGCGACCAGCTAGGTAGACAATACTGAAGACGACGAGACAGATACGAATAGTGCGTGTAGGTGCACCGCGATCTTCTACCCCATTCGAAAGTCGCAAGGGGCGGGAAGTGAGATTATTTGGACCCTTATTTTGGGCATCTGGATGGAGAGGTGGGCGCCATGTGAGTAGGCGTAATACAAGAACGTTAATTGCAGCAAATATACAGGCAGGTGCTGTCTCAACTCTATCATCTGAACACCGCGCTTGATCGCCAAGTCATTTTTGGTGGAGGTCTTCCAGTGGTAGGCAAGGTAGGTAGCTTGGCTCGAAGCTATGGCATGCATGGAGCGATGCCGCCGGCTGCTTTCAGTGCCCACAGTGGGTTGATCACGCGTCATCCCGCAGAGAGGCTGGCAGAATGTGGTCAAGCGCCGCTAAGCAGATTACATAGGTAGGTTAGGTATGTAGCACCTGTCTGCTGTGTAGGTACCCCAGGTAGGCAGTACACAGTGGCAGACATTTGGATCAATCGCACATTTTGGAAGGCTCGACTCCATGTAGTAAGTAGTATATGTGGGATCGGAGACAGAAATAATCGCTTCAGGGTGGCTCGAGATTAGGAAATACAGAAAGTCTATCTAGTTTTGACGGACTCGAGGTTTTGTGTTGTTTATGGACGTATATACACAGTAACATGTAGCTTTTTAGGTGAGCTCTGCAGTATTTGACGCTAAAACGAGGTGTCCATGCTGAGCAGATCCCCTACATTAGTCGCGAGCTTATCGCATTGAGCGCCTGTCATTTTAGCAATGGGCTCATTATTGCCTGGACACGGCTGATCACCAACCTCCCTTATCCCCCTTTCAGACTCGAGATATCGAATCAATGCATGTCCAATGTAGAAATCCATGTCAAATAACAGCAACATAACCCGCTCCCCACGATTCTCATCCTCGCCGACAACGGTAGTGGCCATTGGATTTTGTCTGTAAACTTTCTCCGAGCTTGTTGCCACTTTCACGATACAAGGGACAATGACAAACCTTCCGGCCCAGCATCCGAGCCTAGCTCTACACCTCGTGGATCGTTCCCTCACGCCACTGATCACATCTGCCCAGAGCCAGCAACAGGCACAGGCTTTGGTGGGCTTGTCACAGACGGCCCTGGGAGCTCACGAGACAGCACAACGCCTGGGTCTGGGGATTCCCCAGCGGATAATGGTCGAGCATGCATCTAACGGCCCCGTATTGCTCCAATCATTCTTGAACCCTGGTTCCGCGCAGTCGCCCCAGGGGGTACAGAGCTCTATCAATGGCCAGCGGCCGAGGGGGACATCAGCCCAAGGCTCCAGTGGCCATGATCATATTTCCACTTTACTCGGCGACTCTGAAGCAACCGAGGCGGAAGACGTCAATGCACCTCCGCTGCTAATAGGGACCGTCATTGCACCAACTTCGGACGCTGTATTGGAGTCAAGACGGGCAGCTGCACGCCTGGAGCGAGTCGGGAGAGAAGTTCAGGCGAAATGGGCAGAGCTGCAGAACCCAGATGGCCTTGACGGCAAGTAGGAAGAGTGCGTAGTTGAGCATCGCCTCATGAGCGTTCGATTACCACTATAGGTAGACCTTGACGGCTTCATCATTGTCCAATCGAGCGGTCGTGCTCGTTGGCTTGGACGCTCGTGGAAAGGTAGCGACAGGCCGCAGAACAATATTTCACAGAGGGAACAGAAGGCTATATCTAGGAATGGTGCCATCAACCTAACTGTGGTAGTAGATACCTTGTTGGAGTTGAAAGAGTTCAGGTTGGTGCCGCTGCCGCAGTAACCCAAGCCAAACTGAACCTAGAGGCCGGAGAAACATCACAGTACTCGTAGACCGCCAATGGGGTTGTTGTTTATGAGGCCGATCTGGCGGTGCAATTGCAGACGACCGCCGAAATATCATTTTTGTTAAAGTTCGACTCTCGGTCAAATATTAAAGGGCAAATCAGTCACCGACTCGGCACTGAATATAAATACAAAGCCTTCGTCCATCGATGTGTTTACCCATTTACACCACCCTCCTACTCTCTTGCCCTTCCTACTACTGCTTTCGTGCACAGTTTGGAAGAACTTGAAGATCCCCAAACACACATACAATCAGGTTCCCGACTCCGAGATAGAAACTTGTCAAAATGGCATACTGGAACCCATACGAGTCTGATACCGAGTACTCGGAAAATGACTACGACTTCAACGAGGGGTTCCCTACTCCTGAAGAACCAGCCTGCCCTGACAAAGATTCTGATCCTGTTAGAGAATTGACCGCTGCAGAAACATCTGAGATTAAGTTCCATCAATTCAACAAGCTCCCATGCGAGCTCCGCATCATGATATGGCGTGAGGCCATGATTGCTGAAACTCCACAACGGCTGTAAGTTTTCTATTAGATTTCCTCAAATTATTTCCGTTGAAATTTTGTCTCATGCTCGAGGTTTTCACGGAGAAAGAATCCTTGCGTAGAGAAAATTCTTGAATTCGAAAATCAGGAGCTGACATCAGAACGTCTAGAATACATCTTCAGCTTGATGACACGGAGCCCATCATAATTCCAAGCAAGCGTCTAATCTCGCCGATTCTTCTCGTCAACCATGAAAGTCGTTGTGAGGCACAGAAATTTTACGACATGAGGATGCCCATATATCAGCACATTGTTGAACCTTTGCCTATGGATCAGCAGCAATACCGATACTGGTACAGCGGATCTGATAAAACCAAGGAGGAAATCAGGGCTTCTTCTACGGGAGATAAGATCGGCACGCTCTATCTGAGCACCGAATGTAAGTCAATCTCCAAATTCTATCATTCATCTCCTGGTGACCTAGCTCGACTAATGCATATACTCCATCGCTAGTTGACATTTTTATCCGTGGCTTGCCCAACGCGGCCTTTATCGGACGAATGTTCAACGCAAGCGTTCCCTGCGTGAATACTCATAGACATTACCGCGACGAGATGGTTCTCTGGGATTATCTAGACAGTAGTGTCCAATTCCAATACCGGGTCGCCTCTTTTGCAGTACCCGAGATCGGGTCAATGGCCCAGATTCGCCGCCTCGCTACCGTCGTCACCGTTGACGAATACTACGAAGACGAGATTTTGGGTGTCTTTAATGAGGAGACCGGCAACGGTTTCAACCTCTGGCGATCTATATGTTACCCCAATGTTCGTGATCGTTACATGATTTTTACCGTCGAGTGCAATCGCGTCGTCAGACGTCTCTTACACTCTCCTCAAGAGATCTGGGATGCTCACGACGTCCGCCGCTGGGACTTGGTAACCATCGACGCCCCCACGATTGGCTCTGATCTACAAGGGGAACTCGTGAAGAAGAAGGTATTCAGCGGGTCCCATCGCCGAAGTGACGGCCTTAACGACAAGGATGAAAGCACCGGATATGGAAGCGAAGACGAACTACTTTTAGGCTCTCGGTATTTACGGCTTTCCCATCAGAGAGGACGCTCAACCGAAGGTGCTTCGAATCGGGTTTTGGAATAGTCGATACAAGGGGAAGGAAACTATAGTGGACTGGAATTGGTGGAGCCCATGTTCAGAATCATTGCTTGTTTCGCTGCGGCAATGGTTTCACCAGAGACCAGTATGGTCACCACCCCAAGCATGTCTTCACTGCTGCTGTCAAGGGAACTTCTTTCGATTCTTCGACTATAGAACGTCTTCACGCTGGCCGCAACACTCACCACAATTACCTGCGACGGCAGCAACCACTATATTCGAGGTGTTCGCGACAAGTGCGTGGATTGTCCTGACTGGGATTACTGCCCAAAATGTTGGATGGCTTTAGGGGTCAATCGAAGTCGAATGGCGTGTTATGGTTTATACTTGTTTTTGTCTTTTCCCCATCATGGTCAGGAGTTTGGATATTGACCTCGGTCACAGCATAGCAAATCTTTTCAAAACTCACGCCCACCTCATTGCGTTGCTTTCCTGCTACTACTGATGACAGAAAGGTCTCATATTGTTTTAGGCAAACTATATATTTAATTCAGTTCCTTATACGATTCATGTCTTTCGATCGTATGATTTACTCTAATGGAGTTGAGCGGATGCGTCGAGAGCACGCTCATCGTATCAACCCGCCCAGACTCGAGCGCTGAATGGGACACGGTGGTCTCGATTTTGATTTGACTAAAGGGATTCTTTCGCCACCTTCTAGAACGGAGAGAACTCGAGACACCAGGCGCGCTGTACTCTCCCGATTTCCACGAGTGCCGATTGTTGCGCCTGCCCAAGCACTGGTTCAGCGTGTCCTTGATCGCGAGAAATGGCTCATATGTCGGCAAATTTGCACAGACGATGCTCGATGCTGCCGAGACTGAGGACCATATCCTGGAGAGAACCAAATAATCTGCAGAGATCATATCAGTATTATTTCTTGAACACGAAAGATTTCTACACACCTCGAGGATCTTTGCGGTTGAATAAACATTTTATCCTCACTGCCGAGGTTATAATGACCCTGTGATAATGTCAGTTCTGGAACTCTCCTCGTCCAGCCGGCCATGGATTTCTACTCACCAGGATCCAAACACGAATATCAGCAAGACTGATAGCTTGCGGAGACCCTTCAGTCTCAAGGTGCTGACAACTCGGAATGCCAAGTACATGATGGCCATATTGCAGACTATGCTCCCAAGCTCGTACCCGAGAGCAAACATGACAATGTCTATACACCCGGGGGGAGACTCTATCGGGCTCCACGTTACGCTGATCGGCGAGCAGTGGAACAAGGTGACGAGCGCACACGCAATATACCACGCAATACACAGACCGAGGATGCCAGATCGCCAGTGTTTAAGCTGCAAGTGCCTCTCGAGCAGACCTCGCCAGCAAAGACATACGAGAGATGCCTTGGCGCCTACGTGCGCTGTTTCGAACATTAAAGTGGCGACATACTCGAGCTATTACTTATTAGTATTCTGATGAAAGAGTATGTATAAAGGGGTTTTGCTTGGATTTTTACCTTGCCAATCGTGTTGTCGTTGCCTTGGCCATCAAGTAATCCCAAAGCACCCAAGTTCACTTTACAAATGCTCAGTCAGCTCAAAGTGAATCTTTCCATGGTATATCTGTACATACGAGTGGAAAGAAAGAAAAAAACGGTGAATCATTTACCTGATGCCATGGACAATCCAGTATACGCAGTATAAGCCGCCCAAGCAAACACCATCCAGCCATCGTCCCACGAGAATGCCGCGCGCCGGGACCAGCGACAGCCGAACCGGCACAGCACGGCCAGAGTCACAGTCACCTCGAGCGCAATGTCGGTGCGCAACGTGAGCCGCGACTCATTGTTCAAATCCACCATTGTGTGTGTCGCTTTTCTTTTTTTTCTCTCCGTCGTCTTTCCGGGTGCGCGGGGAGCCGCCCACACACGTATGCGAGAGGATTCAGATCATGTGGGATCAAACGGATTTTATTCAAAAAAAGATCTTCAACAGCAAGACCTTCTATAGAAATGGAGTATGGTCCTTTCGGGAGAGGGAAAAATGATCTATTAAAAGGCACAGCGGGTGGTTAGAATTTTCCAGAACTCGGGAACATGAATGAATAGTCTTGTCTTCCCACGTGGTAAGCCCCCATCCTGCAGTACTTGTGTTATTTCTTTTCTTCTCATTTGTAAGACCTTTTGCTGACGAGCTGAGCCGTGTTGGCCGTGTCGTGTGGGTGCTGTGCCACGCAGTTCCTTCTCGGGCGACTAGCAACGAAGGATTGGCCTGCAGGATGCATATCGGGTGTGGTGTGCAGGTGTGGACCGGGGTATCGATCCATCCATACTCCCCTTCCCAAGCCCACCAGGTTGGGTTTGATTGCATTTCTTTTGTATCACATACTTTGTGTGTGTGGCTCTCTGGACCGGGTCATTTCTGGCTCAACCATCTACTGAATCAACTGGACTTGGGATCTCGGTGATGTAGAAGGCTTTTCTTGGCTGTTGGCTGATTATATATCAGTTTAGTCTTGGGTCGTTGCGGGGTATTCTACACATCTAGCGTATCTTACAAGGTGCTTGATATGATATGATCACATTAGCTTGTATCATTATTTAGATCATTTGCCTTTTCCAGCGCTGAGTTGCAGTTTCACATATCTTATGCTTACCTGTGTTTGTATGCATGCTCACTCACTCACGCTCACTTACTTGTAAGGCAGAAATCCGGAATCATGCGTCTATGGAATGTTTGACGCAAGGATGGATATCACGGCTCTTGGCCGGGCACGTACCGAAGCGGGATTCACAAGCTAAAGACGCAGTATTATATTTATAGTATTTATAGTTGGAGCACTGCGACGTGATGAGAAATAACCCCACCTGCGCGTGAAAACTTCCCAGGCCCTGACAACCAAGTGATTTTGTTCAATTAATGTTGACATGAGTCGTGGTCCTTTTCGCCCAGCTTGCTTCAGGCTGAAGGGGGCCCTTTCTTAGCGAAATATGGAGCTTTCCCCCAGCATTCCAGTGCAGTGCGCCACATGGGACACGTTATGCTCGCTAAGAAGGGATTCCTTTGGGCTTGCGTTACAGCGAATCCCACTTATTGAATCCTCCAGCAGCGCAAACAATTTATTGGCCCCAGTCACATCAACCAACGCAAGTCGACCAGTGAGAAGTACATGCGGCGTAAGCTGATCAAACTTGGTTGCATGAATTAAGTCTACGACAATTCTTCGAAATACGCCCCAGACTCCTTGCGAAGCGGAGTTAAGGTGACCTGACTTTTCTTTTCCTCCATCGCGATCTCGATGCTTGTTTTGTTTCTTTCCAGCAGTCTGGCGCGTTGTTTGGAGTAACGGAACTCGGCTATCATGTGCATATAATATGGGCCACCACGACCCTCGTTCACGTTGCACAAGCATTCGTGATTGTTGTTCGCATCCCATTGGAAATTCATCCAAAACCACACCAAGAGGAGTAAGACAGAATGAAAGAAGTAAAGCATAATAGCAGACGAATCAGACCCTAGATCAGGTATACTAACTGCCGGTGACCGGTGCTCCACAGATCTGCTTGAAGCCAAACAACAGTCTTGAGCCAATCCAAGCCAACACCAGAGGAGAGGCCAGCTGAGCTTGGGGCCAAATGTGTAACCCAGCGAATCCTACTCTTCAGCAGCCTTTCACTATAGCTCATCAATAAGCCGACTGTATGACATGATCGTGTTTGCTCATCGAAATAGGAAACTCTGAAGGGTATATGGCTCATAGCCTGTCCTCGGCGCCATTACAACACACGAGGCACACTTCACAACACCTGGAATCGGCCTCAAGTTCGGTCTTTTGGGGCAATTCAATCAATGTATTGCCTTGGAGACATCGGCCCGCAGCCTGATTACAAATAGAATCTGTGTGACTTCAAGTTTCCATCTGTCCGCACAAAGTTGTATTCAAGACACAGTGGTCGAGAACGGATCATGATGGTGGCAGAAGAAACGTAAATAATGCTACTGTCGGACGTATGGGGGCTGAAAAGCCTGAAAAGAGTCTTTTGAAACCTCGATAGGGTACTCAATCCATGATTTTCTTCTCCGCACAATCTGGACCATCATGCAAACAAGTATCCCAAGAGCCACCCCCACCAATATCATGGTTTATTGAGTGCAAGTGTGTGATGAACGACAATAACATTTGCCAAGCTACGATCAGGAGGGCCGTCAAGAAGCCATGTATCTCTGTTGTTTGGCTGTGATTGTACGTCAAAGTAGCAGGCGTGGAGACACAGCCAGCATTTTTGGGTGTATGTAGCCAAGTCCTTTGAGGCCCTTTTTGACAACCTCGAGGGCCAAGTCTGTCCGATAACTTTTGGTAGCACCCAACCACGTATACGTAACTTGGGCATGTGAATTCCAACACTTACCCCACACCGAGATTTGTTGGGTGAAGGGGCTATAATGTTAGGATTTGGTTGAACTCGACCGTACGGTTCTTCTCCTAAATGTGGATGATAGGCTCCCATCGCAGCTTCATACAGTCACCCTATGTCCAATCCGAAGTGGATAACATCACATGGAAACTCGGCCACAAGTCTTGAGAGTGATGGCGTCGTCAGTATACGGGTCAAGTCAATATATGCGAGTTTGGCCCGAGGCGTTTCGCCGCGGCATGCGGGATCGACTTGACCACATTGCCACTTCTGGACACTTTTTGGACTGGATTAAGAACTGTGGTATTTCGATGGTAGAGTCGGAGATCATGGTACACGTGGTAATGCGGATATGGATGATGCATTTATACTCCCATGAATCTAGCCAATACTCATCTTCACTGGCCCAGTATTAACATAGAAGAAAATTGGCTATAATATTGACAACTTTTACACTAATAATAATCATATTGATCAAAAGAGCCTCAGTAGATCATCTCCGTCATATCTATGCCTTTCTTTCGATGTGCCTTCTTGCTTATGTTCTGGAAGTTTGTTTCCCTTGCATCATTTGAACCTTCGCAAATACGAAAACCCTCTGGTTATGAGAAGTACACTGCAATTCATGTTCCCATGTTGTTTAATTAAGGTATGTCTCAAAATCTCGCTCGCAGGATAAAACTCCGTGTGCGGCTACCCTGACTAAGTGTCGCGACGCTTATAAATTTGCTGACTGTACGGTATGGAGATGCTTGGCTTCCGGATTGGGGAGTTGGACTGCCAATGTCCCCGGACTGACGCGTAAGTCCGACTCTCTATAATTGCTTCCGATTTGCTCCCCCAAGTTTCCGGATTATTGCCAAGCTAGAAGTTTGGCTCTCGGCTTGCCGATCTTGATTAGAGAAACCATCTCGGCCGTGTGCCGCGCGCACCCGTTCCCGTCACGATACAACACTGCGCGCGACGGTATTCAGCGCTTATTACAACCCCTGGAAAACTTTAGGCGGACAGATGTCGTCGCCAAATTGTCGAACTTTTCGATTCCTCGAGATCCACAACACATACGCGTCCCCGGAAAGCAATATTGAATAAATAGAAGGAAGAAATAATAAAGGGCAGGACCACTCATGTGTATAGAAGACTGGCTACATGCCTTTAATTCACTGCGGTTGCTACAACGACACTAGTTTTGTCTCATTCAGAATTCGATCATCAGGTCGGACAAGAAACATGTCTTCGCGGTTGTCACAAGCTGTTGCCATTCTGGCATTCTGTGGTCTCGGGACAGCACTTCCCAAGAAGAGGGACGCTTTCGTGTGTACTGAGATCCGCCCTCGGGTTCCATGGTATGTCTGAGACGAGTCATCTTCTGTGGAAGCGAAAGGAAATAGAACATTCTAATAAACACTGGTGAAACTCCAGGACTTCACTCACCAGCGATGAGAAAGATGCGTACATCGCAGCCGACCTCTGCCTCATCAACGCCCCGTCCAAGCTGGGCATCGAGGGCGCCGTGACGCGCTGGGACGATCTCCAGTGGCCCCATGTCGTCCAGTCTGCCACGGTCCACGACGTGGGCGCGTTCCTCCCGTTCCATCGGTACTACATGACGGCCCATGAGCGCTTGATCAAGGATGAGTGTGGATACACTGGCCGTATGCCGTACGTTACTTCTTTTCTTCAGTTCTATCAAAGACACAAAGGCAATATTCGCTCCTGGAGAAACTGACTGTTAATTCTTGAACAGTTACTGGGACGAGCTTGCCGATCAGGGAAACATGTCTTCCTCCGAGATGTGGAGCACCAAGTACTTTGGCGGCAACGGCAGAGAGTCCGACTACTGCGTCGTCGACGGGCCCTTTGCCAACCTGACGCTCCGGTGGCTCCAAGACGGCTCCGTCAGCGAGCACTGCTTGACCCGCATCCACAACGACTCCCTGCTGAGCTCGACCAGCCAGGCCAATCTTGACAAGTGTAATGCCATTGACAACTATACCGAGGCTTGGGAGTGTTGGAAAGGGGGCCCACATAGTGGTGGACATGCTGCTGTTGGCGGGATCGTAAGGTCTCCCCCGCCCCCCTTCCTTCCCATCAAGATACCTGGGCCAGCATTCCTGCACAACTAACTGACTGGATCATTAGATGCTCGACGGCACTCTCAGCCCAGGCGATCCCATCTTTTACCTGCATCACTCTTGGCTCGACTTGAACTGGTGGAAATGGCAAAATCTCGACCTTGAGACGAGATTGACAGACATGGGCGGCCCCAACTTGCCCAACGTGGGAGGAGGTGGACCAGGAGGTAAGGAGGGGAACCTTTCCCATCCACCTACAGTGTCGGAGACCATATTGAGACAAAGACTGAATTATCCTCTTCACATAGGCCCCGGTGGGTCGTCCAATAGCACCGCAGTCGCTGCAACTCCAGGCGTGCCTTCAAATCCCAGCGGAGTAGTTGGCGGAACAGGTCCAGAGTTCACAGATTACTTTGGCGACGGTGGAAACACGACTACCTTGAACCACCGAATCTACATGGCCGAGATCTATCCCAATGTCACTATTGCTGACTTGATGGATCTCAATGGAGAAGTCATTTGCTCAGAATACCTTGACGGCTAAGAGGAGTATTGATTCTGCAAGCGGGCTGACGGGTGATCACTCGGGGAAAAAAAGAAGCCAAGGACCAGAATAGGCTGATAAACATATCTGATGTTTACAAATTCCATGTGATTGAATGCTTATATCCATTAAGTAATCAGAAAGATAGTACGGTCATCTCTCGGTACTCGGTGGGTCTTCCAAACGTGACTCTGGCGCTCTTATTGCCCAGATCCATGATGATGTTGAACAATGTCTGGGTCAGCGTGCCGCCCATCTCCTTTCTGTTGATAGACGACGGGTACCCCTCGGTATCCTTGAAGAGCTCCGCAATCGCATTCAAAGTCGGCTTCTCGGTACTGGCGACCAATTCACGGATGCGCGCCAGGCGAGCGGGGGAGTCCGGCAGCCACGGCGGCTCCTCGACGTCGTCGTGGGGTAGCAGAAGGTGATTAGTGTGGCATATTTGCCCGTCCGAAGACATGGGGAGCTCCTTGATCCATTTGCTGGTGCATTCTAGGCCGACGGATCCAGTCGGATCTGCTACCTGTGCGGTCATCAGTACTTAACGGACAGGCACACACTTTGTCCGTGCTGTGATTCACAGAAACATATTTCCGAGGAACTCATTGCCAAATGGTGACTTGGGATCGCTTACCAATATATGTCCACTGCCAGCTGCACCAATGGACTTGATCTTCTTCACGGCCTCGTCTCGCGAATTCGATTCCAACACGGTGCGCAGCGCAAAGTGGATAGGCAGCTTGGACCTGTCCACGCCGCGGCACCTGATGGCATTGAGCGTGCAGCCGACGCCGCTCGAGTTGAGGCCAATCTTGCCAATGATGCCGGCTTCGGTGACCATGGCGATGTCGGGGATCCCCGTCTCTTCCGGCTGCGAAATATAGCACACGATCAAGTTCTCGGCCTGGTCGCGCATCCAGTCCCAATTTTGGCACAGCCAAGACTTATTTGTCTGGCCATCGTCCTCGGCGCTCGAGGTCAGCCAGGACAGCGCCGTGCAGCCGTCGCTGGGCGTGTCGGCGACCTGGACCTTGGCCGCGGCGTCGCCCGTGAACAGGCCAAAATTGATCTCGGTCCTCACGTTGAGCGCCAGGACGTCGAGAAAATCTACGCCGGCGCCAGTTGCGATGCCGCGGATCTCTTCAAGGAAGCGCGGGGTGATGCTCTCCAGCGGCTCGACGTACTGCTCGGCCTCGCGGAGCACCTCCGGCCAGCTGAGGGAGCACGTCTTTTGGAAGAGCTTGGTGTAGAAGGCGATGGAGCCACGAATCTGCGAGGAGGCCAGGCGACCGTGGGTCTCGCCAATCTAGGTTATAAAAGTATATCAGCACTGATCCCCTTGATCAATAATGCTCTTGACACTCTCCGGAGACATACCTCATGAGGAGAACCGGAGCAGCGGACCTCAAGCATTGTGTCTACTCACTCAACCTCGAACGATATACTGGATTGGATCGATCAACTTTCTCTCAGGAGTTCAAGACCGATTTTGAAGCAGCGGTTTCAGTTAATTTCGAACTCAAATGCAATACGGAGGAAAGATAAAGTTTTCTATCTGAGTTGTGTACTATGTAAGACCAGGTCCGACCCGAGCCCCGCATTCCCGGACCCGCCGCCGATCGACGACAAGCTATATACGTGATCAGGGTCTCCAATTCCTTTGTCCCACTTGTATGTACGTCTCCGAACCTGCGGGAACGCAGATAAGCTTGAAAGCTATTAACTAGATCTTGATATCCCATCTGTGCTAGATCTCATATTACAATCATTCACCAGCTTCTAGCGATTATCATGACTCGGCCCGGCGGCGGAGGGCCCCGAACTGATAACATGACTAATGAGACGATGTCACTGGTCATTTACTTAGTCTTTATGGGTGAAACTGCTCTCTTGAGTTGCTCTCAAATGCGAACGTATCAACGTAGGCTTGAGTGGTCAAATATTATTGTTAATCTGAATACTATCTCGATCCCTCAAGACCAGTGTCCATTTTCCTGATCGGTCGTGATTTTCTCAAAAAGGCCTTGAGTAAGAGCTGCCACAAGAAAGAGACTTCAAACGGTCTCGTGTGATGAACAACCATTTGCAAGGAGTCGTCACTGTTTGGGCGCAGCCATATCTGTCGCAAATTTTGCTTGTCTTGTTCAGACCACTTGTGGTAGCTAGTCGGCCCACGACAAACGGACATGTAGAGCTTGTCTGTCCATTCAATCAAGATTGGCAAGTTTCCTTGCAATCTCTTGCCATGCGAAGAGCCCGGGATCTGAATTGCGTGACCATTTTCAAAGTGAAGACGTCGATGATCGTCTGGCTCGCCGTAATGTACTCTCTGATTGTCTTTTGAGAGCCCCTTGAACTGTAAACGCGCAAATTCCTGTCGATTGTATCCAATACAACCGATGAGCGATAGCGTCATGTCGAGATTTCGCAAGATCTCGCTCCTGACTACAAGCTCGACAGCCTCTCTCAAGGTGTGTGAAACAAGAGAACAAGCCGCCCAGATCTCTGGGAAGTTGCTATCGGCTAGATGACCTAGAGCAAGAGCCCAAATTTCGATTGGCAATGATGGCCTAGGGTTCTCCACGGTGTTCATATCGTCCCTGGTATCGAAGCGGGAGACTGCAGGCACAATGTGTTGACTCGAGTGTGCCATTGTGGTTTCTGTGAGTATGACGTGTGTCTGTTTACAAAGAGAGGCAAATATGATCAAAGAGATAAATTGTCTCATTTTTATGCATCTGCTTTTGCGGCAGTGGTTCACTCACATCAGTGCTGAGGCAGAGTGAATAACGAACATGGCGACTCTCTTTGTTCAGGTGACGGGTATCAAGCAAGTGCAAACACGAGCCGGAAACGGCAAGAGCCAGTTCTGAGACCAACTACAAAGGCTTGTTCTTCTGGGGAAAGAGCATTGTAATCTTTATTCCTGCTTTAGTGCCCACGAGGTTGACAATTGCCATGCTCCGAAAAACTGTATTCGATCCCGGAACACCCAGCAATCTTGACTGCCTGTAATCTGGGTTCTTGGATACGTGTTTTGACGATCACTCAATGATCAAGTCAGAAATATCGAACATCCTGATCATGTAATGGCCCCAATGGCCATGGCAAATCGCCTCTCGCGCACTGTCTTGTAGGTAGACAACTGGGTCTCATACTTGTCTTGCAGACACCGAGGCCAGAGATATGTAGTCGACTCGGCAGTTGATCGAGCAAGACATTGGGTCGTGCTGTGAGCTTGATTGCTATGTGACATGACCAAGGCTCCTATTCCTCGCGTGTGCACGCGATAGTCAGGAAGATTCAAATTAAAAGTTACAGACTTACACAGAAGTAGAAATCATCTAAAATGCAGACTTGGTGACCATGAGGCTTACTATGGTGCAAGTGATACTCCACGCTGCTCACAGTCCCTCCGTATCCACTGAGACTTGTGAAGCAGTGTGCTTTGATTGTCCAGAACCGCAGTATCTCGTGCAGTGACTAGAAGCACTTGGTATCTAGTTGCAAGGATTTACTGAGAAGGTCATTTGGTCACATACTGTAGTACTAGACACAGAATGAGTGCTGGTCATTGAACCCAACATGAAGCTAGGAAACAAGCGGTGTACACAGTATGCCTGCATTATCGTTGGGAGACTTATAGACGGACACAGACTGTTGCCATGGAATCTCAACGCTAAGCTTCATCGCATGTCTGTTGATGCTCCACTTAATGTATTGAATGCAGTCGGAATGTGGGACACTGCGAAATATGGAGTCCGAGTTCAATACGACTAGTAACTTGATATACAGTTTTCCAGAGCATGGCGATTTCCGCACCAGTAAAGCCAAATTTGTTGCTAGGATGAGAAATGTTGAAACGGTGCTGCATTCTCTCCTCTTCCCCGATTACTACCAGGTAGAGCCCCTCCAGATCACATTGGAAGTTGCGCACATCGGCTTGACCGTCCAGCTTTCTGCTCTTCAATGACACATTGATAAAATTACAGCCTCATATTCAATGCTGTTGCTGGGCGATGGAAGAAATATCGTCATGAACATGGCATTTTTTCATGGCTGATCCCGGGCGAGACCAAGTTGTTGGCTCTCGACTGGCATCGAAAGTCAAGACAAACCGGAAATAAAGATGTGGAGCAAAGGGTTCGCCCAAGCGCGCTAAAGACGGGCCTGTTGTCGCGGCAACAGCCCAAACAATCAATCTGGGCCGGAAACTTTTAAACCTCACTGGCTGCTGGTCACAAACTGGACCACTACCACTGCCCAATCGCTCGCTTATTACTTGCTCCGTTATAGAAGATTCAATTTAAAGAAACTGCAACCCCAGCATCGACTGAGTGCAACTGGTGTGCGGTTGCTTTTTTACATTGAGTTAAAAAGGAACCAAATACCCTCATGATGGCTTCGCCGCTATCACCTTTGCCTAGCGCTGCCCTCAACATTGGAACGCCTGCGACTGCGCGTCGCGTCGCACAAGAAAACATGGAGGACGGCTCGTCCCCAACACCATATGTTCCCGCCGCGGAAGCAGCCGATGCCAGCGCCAACCAGAGCTCCCCTTTTGTTTCCGAAGTACAAGACAAGACAGCCGATAGCCCCTCCAAGGAAGACCCGTCGCCCTCCAAGATTCGACACTCTAGAATCCTGTCGGGTAATGAGATTGCGCCATTGACTCTACTCAGCCCGAGAGACGAGAACTTGGATCCTGAACCTCGATCACTCTCGAGACAAGACTCGCGGTCAAAGAGCCCGCGTAGACCCCGTTTCCCTATCCGACCAACCGGCAGCTCCTCGCCTGCCAAAAACCTCGATATCGAGAAATTACCAGAATTGTCCCCGGAAAGACCACCACAGAAGTCGCTAGAGGAGGAGTCGCCAGAGAAGTCATCACCAGTCAAAGCACCCGAAATGTCACGCGAAAACTCGTTGGAGAAGCACATGGTCAAGACACAGGAGATGACTCTAGAGGATGCCCTGCGAGCAAATGAAGGCTTGAAGAAGGCTATCCAGATCTTTGAGGACGAGTCCACCATGATGGAGAATGACGATCTGCCTGATATCAATGCTATGGACGTAGATCATCCCAATGGTATGGACGACAGCATTGCCGGCCCGGACGAGTCCATGGTCAGCACTTTTAGCACCTTTTCAGCAATTCCCAACATGACCATGTTTGCAAAGATTGGCCACAGCCCAACCAGGTTCGCCAATGCGGAGCTCACTCCAGCCGCTGCCGCCAGGGCTCGCCCCGACCCTTCGCCCGCTCGATCAGCAAGGGCTCTAGATGGCGGAAACACGACTAGTCTCTTGGAGTTCTCGGATCACCTCAGCAGAAATGGAACGTTCTCATCGTCGAAGAGAGCTCGACTCTCTCCGGCCAAGACCACCGGACACCGCCCGAGTGCCACACCACAGCGTCACCCAGGGAACCTCCTCGACTTTGATATTCCACCTTTACCCACACCTCGCAGTGTCCCTACTGTCACTGCACGTGAGGTGGAAACACTCAAGTCGCAATTCCTGTCTGAAATCAGCAGTCTCAAGGCCTCGCTCCTTGGCAAAGAAGCCGAGGCCAGTTCACTCAAGACAGCCGTCACAGATGCCGAGAAGCGCGTTGGTGAGACTTCGGAGCAGCTACGTGAACTCAAGGCTGAGAAGGAGACATTGCTGGACGACAAGCAAACTTGGGAGAAGCGCTGCCAAGAAATGGAAGACGTTCTTCGTAGAGTGAAGGCTGAAATCCATCATGGTCAGCGCGAGCGTCAAGAGCTTGAGTCGAAGCTCGATGAGAGCGAAAAGCGTCGCGAGGCTGCCGAGATCATGGCACAAGAGGCTGAATCTAAAATCGCCGGAATGCGCGCTGGTAGGGTCAGCCCAGACGCTGGTGCGGACAACAAGTCTCCCGGGAAGGATTCTAAGAACACCAGTTCTCGCGAGGTTGAAATCGCCGTCGAGAGAGTAGCACGCGAGCTGCATGCTCTATACAAGTCCAAGCACGAGAAGAAGGTCACTGCGCTGAAGAAGAGCTATGCCAACCACTGGGAGAAGAGGGTGCAGGCTTTGGAGGTTAAGATCCAGGAAGCCGATGCTGAAAACGAGAAGTTGAAGCAGACCCAAGAGACGGCTGTTACCCGGGTGGACCCCAACCTGGCTTCTGAGAATCAAGAACTCCGAACCCAGACTGTCCAGCAGTCTGGCCAGATCACCGAGCTCAAGGCAGAGGTAAAGCAGCTCGGCGCCGTCATTAAAAGTGTCAAGCAGGACAACACGGAGCTGATCCAGCTCTTGGAAAGGGAGCGCGTCGAAAAGGGCGAGCTCGTTTCCCTTGCCGAGGAGATGATGTCGATGCAGCACAGCTTGATCCAGCAAGAGGAGAAGCCTGCTCCGCCCAGCGCGCGCAAGGTGCCCGAGCCGGTGAGTGCCAGGAAGAGTCTTGCTAGGCCCATGGCCTCGGGTCTTCGAGCTCCCGGCTCGCTCAAGAAGTCGCAGACAGAGAGCCGCATTGGCGGACTTGGTCATGAACGCACGAAGAGTGGTGGACTGCAGGGAGGTCTCCCTCGCCCGGGCATGATGATGGGTGGTCCACGAAGCGGTATCATGTCTTCGATTGAGAAGATGGGTAGCCACAAAGGGAGAGGTGATTAAATGGGAGGAGAGCGAACAGGATGAAGGAATGACGACGCTGTGATCAGATTATTATGATGTTACGACGAGTATGATTCTGGTGTTCGGGTGGCAACGGTTGATTGAGTCGTTCCATGCCAGATTTGATTAAGCGCTGCGGATACCAGGAAAGCCAGTCGTTTGTGTATAGGACGGACCTAGTCATTGGTAGGGCTGATGCTAGAAGGCCTTTGCTGTATGTATTGTTTTGCAATTCATGTTGTATAAAGTTTACTTTTTATGTGTCGTCAAGTTTAAATGTGACTTGATATTGCCTATCCGACAGAGAAAGGTAAAACGTTTGAAGGGAATATTTGAGGTCGTGACAATATTCTGTCCAGCTGAATACCTCATTCAATGCTTCTCGGCGATGCGTCATTGTATGGTTGCATTCTCCCCGCGTTATTAGGCTACATGTACTTGCATGCCTCTCCGCCACCCATCTATGCACCATACTCATCAAAAGCCTACACAACTACATTTCCGACACTGACGAAAGGTGCGACTATTACTCAGCGGGGATACAAAATAGCTTTCAGAGCACCATTGAGGAAATCTTCCGTTCCTCAAGCATCAATAAACCTACAGTCCCGTTCTTTTTGGGGTCTTTTCCCATACCCTTTATCTGTCTGGCACGAGAAGCCTACTTAATATCCAAACGTCTCTCACAAGTTGTGACAACCCTGTCATTTGCATGCGATAAGTTGTGCTGTCGGCCACACTTGATCTGACATGGACGATCCTCGAATATGGCGGTTTTTGCTCGCCGTCGCAGTCATGGGCCTGCTCTTCGGTCGGTCCTTTGCAGTCGGCATTACGGATTTCGACTGGGAATCCATCACCCCCAGCGCGACACTCTCTTATAAGCCATGCTACCAAGATCTGCAATGCGCACGATTGGTGGTGCCGATGGACTGGCAAAACTCCAACGTCGGCCACAATGTCACGCTAGCAATCGCAAAGCTGCCGGCCACCGTCGCCGAAGGTGATCCCGCGTTTGGTGGCACTATATTCACCAACCCGGGCGGTCCGGGCGGATCGGGGATCAGTCAAATCATTCAAAGCGGCCGCAAGTTACAGAACGTTACGGGCGGCCAGTACGAGATCCTCGGCTGGGATCCGCGCGGCGTCGGGTTTACGACGCCCAGGGCAGACTGCTACGATGGAGATATTGCGGCCCGCGACGTCGCTGCCATTCAGGTCAGTGTTTCTTCCCTTTCTCTACAGATGTACCATGGACAATTTCCTCGTCCACAAACGACCTTTGCCGTATTATACATGTGCCTGACTGTCGAGTAGGCAAATGCAATTGGGCCTCTGGATGCCAGTGATGACGCTTTCAGACGGCGGTGGGCCGCAGCAAAGGCCACTGGACAACTATGTGAAGCGACCATGAAGGAAGACTCCATTCTCCCCTACCTGTCCACTGCGAGCGTGGTAAGGGATATGGTGGAGATGCTCGACCAAATCCATGCGCTGAGATCGCCGCCCGCTCCTGAGTTTGAACCCCTCAACATGGAAAAAGTCTTGAAGCCTGCAGATGCGCCGAGGATCATGTATTGGGGATTTTCCTGTGAGTCTCATTGTCACTATGTCATGCTCCTTATTTTCTCCAAAGGTCATGAACTGGCACTCTCCTGTTGCACCCAGTATTGATTGGCATATGTGTATCAGACGGATCCTTCTTGGGCAACGCCTTTGCCTCGATGTATCCTGGCCGAGTAGGGCGCATGATTCTCGATGGCATCGTCGATGCTGATGACTACGTCAAGGGTGTAAGTCCACGTACTCTTCATGACGACCTATGGTAGCTTGTTTAACGAAAAGTATAGACATGGTTGTCCAATCTCCACGATGCAGAAGACATTGTGGACGATTTCTATAGAGGATGCTTCAGTCCAGAGCACGATTGTTCCTTGAAACGGCCGTCGGACACTCGATGGGAAGATATCAAGGAAAGAGTCGACCATTTTATCACACAAACTACTCAGGAACCCATCACCATAATTGAAAACCATGAAATCACGTTGATCACCGGGGCTGATATCCGCAGGGCCTTCATCACCCCTCTCTACAAACCCGTGGATTCCTTCGTGCCCCTCTCCAACTTGCTCAACGACGCGCTCGCGGGTAACTACACTCTTCTCCGCGCGGACATGGCCGACTCGCTACCAAAGCTGCACGATTCCTGCGCACAGCCCAACAGCTCAACGCTGGCGACCCTGACCGGCAGAGACGCCTGGAGCGCCATCAAGTGCAGCGACGGCGAGGACGAGACCGGTCACGCCGGCGTGGCCTACTGGCAATCCTACCTCGAGGAGCTCAAGTCACAATCCCAGACCATGGGCGAGCACTGGGCCAAGATACGACTCGCCTGCGCGGGCTGGACCGCGCGGCCGGAATGGCGATTCACGGGGCCCTTTACCACACCCGAACACGACCGCTCCCTGGTCAGGGGGAAGCCCGCCGCGCCGCTGCTCTTCCTGTCGTCGCGTCTGGATCCCGTGACCCCTCTCCGCAACGCCGTCGCCATGGCCGGGCGGCACCCGGGCGCGGCGCTCGTCATCCAGGACAACGCCGGCCACTGCGCCGCCTCGGCCCCGAGCGCGTGCACCCGGGACATTATCCGCCGGTACCTGGGCAAGGACGGCGTCGTGCCCGATAATGGCACGGTCTGCTCGCCGGATTGTGACCCTTGGCGACCCTGCCCACAGCTTGATGGCAGTGGTGCTCTATTCCATACCGAACATTTCTTCCTCTGAATGCGGATGCTTGCTCTGGCTTGTCATGGTTCAATTTTCTCAACGCTTTCAAGAAAAGGTTATTAGGTTCCCCATTACTCATTAGGCATCGTATAGTCATGCAAGGGGGAATGGAGAACGCTCGACATTCTTGAAGTACCGGTAGCTAGACAAGCTGTGTAGACTTTCATAGTCAACTACTAAAGTCGGAGAGTTCGGAAACGTGGCGGAGTTTAGAACGCAAAGTGGGTAGCACAGCCCTCGGGTAGTATAACCACCCGGAAGCATATCCGAATCGTAGGGGTGTTTCCTCTATTTTTCCTGGTGCCTTGGGAGAAATGCAATTACATTCCTAAAAATTCCCATTCCAACATACCCATGCTATTTCGTCGTCGAGAACTCTCCATTTTTATCCGGATGCGGGCACTGCCGTGACACGTTGACGCCTCGCCAGGCAGGGTCGGAAGTTTTCAACAAAGCTTCTGCATGCATTTAGACAACAGCGGCCGCCATGGTGAGGCTTCCGTGTGCGTCACTGACATAGCCGACCAAGTTTTCCCACTGTATTCTTACATACCGTGTGGGTAATGTACGTCGTGGGTATGGTACTATAAGGCGGGTTTCAGTAAGTGGGGTGATGAGATGGGGAAAAAATGGATGGTAACTTGTTTTACCCTCTAGAGTCCACAATAGGCAGCGATTAGATTGAGACCCAATGAGGCAATTACAAGTTAGTATAGCTGTTTCGCTTGGGGTCCCGTTTCCTACGAGGCATTCATAGTCAGACCATATGACGACCTCCAAAGGGCCGATGCTAATCTATGGTAAAAATGTAACTCGGATAGGGCACGACAGGACGACTTCTAGCGCTGGCGCCAAGGGCGTCTAGTTGGGAGGAAGGGTTGCTTGCGCGGCAGCTGCTTGTCAATGATTCAGGCACAGTTGAACACAATTGTTCCTTCGTCGAGCTGCCGCGCAAGCAGAACGTGTTGCTGAGCTTGGCTGTGGCTGTTCGTGTTTTACCAAGAGCACCGCAAACAGTAGAAGAGCAACATTCTACTTTGTCGTTCAACCTGAGATGGTTGCGCCGAATCAGGTTAGTAGATAGATCGAGGAAGACGCCTCTGGACCCTCGGACTTTCAGTTGCCATGACAGCAATGTCTAGAACCATCTCGATAGCGTACCTGACTTTTAGACAAATCAGCTAGCCCAGTTCAGTATATTCCGTACTATGACTGGTCACTGGTCACTGGTGGGCACTATAGTCTCGTGCACGAGGGTTTTGTCGCAAAATGTATGCGACTTCCGAGCACACATATGAAATCACGGTAGATGCCAAGGTAGTCGCTCCAGGTGATTCGCTCGGAAGTTAGAAATGGGACAACAACAAAGGAACTCCCGAGATTACGGTCCCTTTGAAAGTCGGTCGAGAATGACGTTTTGGTAATTGTGAGTTTCTGCCACGTGCTCGCGCAATCTCCGCGTGGTTATCTGACTCAATTTGTCTTGACACTGACAGACAGACAGGCCAAGACAGGTACAGTAGATGCAAAAATGGCCTATGCCGATGTCAAGGTCGCCAATAGAACTATTAAATGCTTACGCGGATCTGAACTTGGCTGCAGTCATCGATTGCGAACAAAGACAACATCCTCGCCGACGATCCGCCCGGGCCCGTCTGCACGCCTCACTTTATTCAACGAAGAAGGGGGAAGGGAGCTGAAAAGACGGGCAAGACAGGTTTCCAAAAGTCAGAGAAGTTCGCTCGGCCAGCGATCAGTGGATTCATGGAAGTTTCTTCCCTCTCCTGCCCGGAGCCGCCTTGGGCACAAAATATGGGAATTAGAGTTTTCAGTAGAACCGTTGGACAACAAAAATGCGGAGTCGCTGTCGTGGGGTCCTCTATCGTATAGTATGTACGAAGTAGCGAGAAGTTCATATCCGAGATGTTGACCCAAAAGTGGGAGCCTGGCTTCAGGGTTGTTGCTGGAGGCTGCGCGGGAATGGACGTCATAAGCAATTCTCATGTATGGGATCCCCTCAGCATTGCGCCCCGATGGGTACGCGTCAGGCAACCAGTAAGTTGTCCAAAAAGATGACCGAAAGAAATAGAGTAAGCTGCCCCTCTCTGTGTGCAAGAGGAGTAGGTGCCGGGCACTGTACTGTAGGCAGAGTCTTAAGTAGTGAATTGTAGTGTAAAAGCCATCTCGATTATGCTGGGTCCTCCGTCGTAATCAAGAAGGAATCAGACGGTTGGTGGCAGAAGAAGGAAACAAAGGTTGCGACCCAGCTGATCCCAAGCCAGCTGAGCGGCTGGCGGCTAGTAGCGAGAGATCTGCTCCCTCGATAGGTAATTTTCACAGGTCCAGTATGTGGCTCCCATGGGCCTAATTGCCGTACCTTGACCATGGTCTTTTTTTCCCTCGTCAATTCCCCATTGCCGACCTGAATTCTATTGTTTTGAACAGAGATCATCGGCCCACTCACAAACGAAAAAAGATGAGCTTCCAAGGCCCAATGACTGAAACCCCTGGAAAAGCGGTTCTGCAATTGGCAATCGATCCCCCGTCTCCCCACTAAACAAGGCCCTTGTAGCTGGACCGAGCTGAATCTGGCCCAGAGGCCAGTACCTTGCAATCCTGGCAAATCACACCAGGCACTGCTCGTAGGCTCAGCGGGCGCAATGTACACACTACGTAGAGAAGGGTGGGCGCGACTGGAACGAGAGAGGCACCGCTGCACCATGCACCCTTGACTGGGCCACCACCACCACCCAAGACCACCACCCATCTGAGGCCCAGTAGTATCAAGCTAAGCTACTACAGTACTGTTCCACTGCCTGCATCCCAGCCTCCCACTTCGCTACAAACCCGAGCCCTGACGCGACCAGCCACCGGGAGCTTTTCCATGGTTCATACATTAGTTGCAGAGGCCTTGGACCAGCAATCACCAATTGCAAACAAGCCATTCTCTTCTTCTCCCGGGTTGCATCTCGATTTTCTCCATTCGTGCTGCACGACACTTGGTCGACTTGATTGATTGATCTGCCTGTCTTCGATCCTATCCGTCTTGTCTCCATCTCCGCCTTCAGTCTATTCGCCCACGCAATCTATTTTCTTTGGGGCATTTTACAGCGAGGCAGACAGACTGACAGATACACTGACGTCTGACTTCACTTCTCCACCGGCAACACAGCACGTCCTTTCATTCATATACAGCTGCGCTGCTGCCCTTTGACCCAGTCCTGGTTAGAGTTGGAAAAGGGAAATACAAATATATCAACAAAACCCAGCACACATAGTTTACCGACCAACTATTCTGCTTGCGCTGCAGCCCTCGATAAGCGCCTTTCGACTTATATCTCTGCGGGCGCAGTTAGTAAAATCAGGCCAAGATACAGCACAAAGTCGGGTTGCTAGGCAGGCAACCTAGCTTGCAAACATGACCGCCAGAACCAAGAACCCACTAAGTGGGATGCACACGGCGGGAATCTTTTCAGACATGAGCATTGATGGCCCAATCATAGGCACACTGGTACTCATTGTCGATCGAGCAAAGAACCTGCCCAACAGAAAGACAATTGGAAAGCAGGACCCATACTGCGCTGCGCGCCTCGGCAAGGAAGCCCGCAAGACGACAACAGACGTTCGAGGTGGTCAGACTCCGAAATGGTAAGTACTCGCGCATATGCGCAAAGTATGTGAAAGAGCTCCCCTCAATTGACTAAATCGGCGCTATAGGGACCAGGAACTGCGTTTTCCTGTACACGACTCTCCAGATTACTATCAACTCAAGCTCTCAGTGTTCAATGACGACAAGAAGACGGAACTGATCGGAGAGACATGGATAGATCTCAGAGATATCATTCTGCCCGGTGGAGGCCAGAGTGACCAGTGGCAGAGCTTGAACTGCAAGGGAAAATATGCAGGCGAGATCAGAATCGAGACCACATTCTACGACAGCAGGCCAAAGCCAGAGAAGCCCGTTGCGAAGCCAAAACCTGTGTCTTCCGCCCCCGAAGCCGATGCAGGTAGCGTTTCGTCACGGACGGCTGTCAAGAGGCGGCCTCTGCCATCGAACCCTGGATCTACAGAGCCGTCTCCTGCGGCAAAGCCAATGCCAGAGCCTGTTCAAGCACCTGCCAGGCCACAGCCGCACGGCAACTTCATCCCAACGCAGTCTCCTCTTCAGGCGGTGGAATACAACATGGCACAGCCTGCTCGTTTCGCCCCAGTTGACCCATACGGAACACCTGACCATGGGAACCGTTTTGCAACTCCACCTTCGCACCATGACGATGCGCAGTTTCGCCGATCTGTGGATACTAATGATAAGTTTATTGCTCTGGAGGATGACCGCCGACACAGCCATGAGCAGTACTCACGGGCACACGACCATGGCCCGCGAACTTCTCACCACCACATTCCGCCAGTCCTTGAAGCGAGCCCGCCAGCAGTGCTGGGTCCTCGATCACTAGGCGGCGCACCACCAGCAGACGATGGGCGTCCGCCGCCTCCTCCAGCCCATCGAGTGAGAAACAATAGTGCGACGTCACACGAAGTCAACGTGCCATCGCAGCACAAGGCGACACCTTCCATGCAAATGAGACACGACGTGCTACGAAATGAGGCTCATCGGCATACCGCGCAGGTGGTACCTTCCCCTACCCAGGTAATGCCTTCTGGTTCGAGTTATCCAGGTCGGCCAGTCTACCGCCCATATGATTCGGCGCCAGAAATGCCAAAACAGCAATTGCTTTATGAGGATCCAAACCACCCATCACCGCCACGACACCACTCATATGACGCCGTTCATGAGCCGCACCCACGTTCTCTGCAGCCAACAGTGGAGGACGTGCCCGAAACATGGACACCACCTGCTGCACGTTCTCGCCGGCCAAGTTCCATTCAGGAAGCGCACGCTGAAATGGCATATGGAGCGGTTCCCAGCCCTGCCCCTCTGAACCTGAGTGGCCGAGGCAGCGCCGCATCTGCTAACTTCCCACCTTCGCCTTACGGCATGAATAACTTCACCACTTCTCCATCGCCAATAGCTGCCATGAATCACTACGATGATCGTGCCATGGTTTCGCACTCCAACTCGTTTGATGCCAGCGGCGACCCATACACGGACCGAAGCATGTCGGACGGTGTCATGGTGCCACGCTCCAGCAATTTTGACGTAGCGCCTGTCCCGCCAGCCTTGGTGCCTGGTGTAGATCCAGCCTTATCGCTAGAAATCGCAGCTCGCATCCGAGAAGACCAAAGCAGGAGTCATGAGCGTCGTTACACGCAACCTGCCCCTGTCGTGACGCCTACTAGAGGAAGACAGCATAGCGAGCCACCCGCTAGCCATGTGCCCCAGTCATATAGCCACCACCATAGAGATTCCGGAGGCTACGGTGCATCTTATTCCCATGGAGCAAGCCCCGTGGCTAACACTCAGATGCGGAGACACTCACCTAGTCCTAATCCGAGCCACACAATAAAGAGAAAATCGGTGAGCCCAGCTCCCCCGCCGAGGGAGGATGGAAGTGGAAGGCGGCTATCGGGCGTACCATTCGGCCCTGATTCGTACGACGAACTGAATCCGTCTGTGTCTTCGGGACAGGAGGAGACCAGAAATGGTGAATATACAAATGCATACGGCAAGATTGTCACAGCCGATGGTAGAGAGGTTGATCCATCGGATCACCTCCCAATGGATACTTGGGCACCGGAGCCGGAACCCAAGCAGCCCAAGAACCCGGAAGCAGCACCCGGTTCACGGCCTGCTCTTGCAGGAGCACAGCCTCTGCCGCCCTCGGGCCGTCGACAGATTAGGATCACGGCCAGGCCCCAGTCTATGGCTGCTATACCATCGCCCTATGCTCCAGTCGACATTGAGCCGTCGCCTCCAGCGGCTTCTGGGCGAAACAAATTACAAAAGAAGAGAAACCACCATGTATCGGCCTTGCCGGCACCAGCACCACATCCTAACCCGCTGGGCCCGGCAACATCACACCAACGTAACAGCACACCGCCGACTGCATTGGTCCGCGCTGGAACGTTCGACTACGAGAACTACGGTCCAGCATATGGATCACCCAACGGAGCATATATTAGCGGTCCTCCCATTCCCGCAAAAGTCCCACTGATGAGTGGTGGCCTTGGTCCAGGCGGAAACGCTGGCGGCGAGGACTGGGCGCTCATGGATGAGATGAGTCGCATCGACATTGGCACCGGAAGGTCAAGGCGCCACGGTGGTTATTAAAACAAAAATTCTGCAGATCTGCCGAGTACGATTCCAATGATGAGCCATGACCACAAGGTCGTTCTGGCGCTCGTCTACATGGCAGTCTTTGGCTTTGTACTATATTTTCATCCCGAGCCAGCTCTCGGCGGCTTGGGCCCTTCATTCTATTCTACAGTGCAACTATTAGGGAAGGCTTGTTTTCTTCTTCCAGGACTGTATCGGCAGGAGACGGAGTTTTCTCAAAATGATGGAATATGCAAAGGGAACATTGCGGGTTTGCAGATACTGTACATGGAAAACGACTTTCGTGTAGGATCCCACAAACCAGATTGGACATTTATTATAATAGACAAGCGACGAATAAATAATGGCTTAGACATTTTGCCAAGATACCCTCAACCATGACAATTGCCTTTGGCGATGGAAACGTTAATTCGATTGTGACATTGAGTTACCCCTCCTTTACTTGTCCCATCACTCTTGCTGTCAAGCAGTCCTTAGTATCCAAGATTATCAAAGGAGTAACAAATCGAAGCCTCCACCCATTACAACCTGTCCACCAGCACGACACTGAAGCGGTCCTTGAGGCAGTGACTGTCGTCGGCGCAACCGACAAGGGCTTGGCAGGCACCGACGTCATAGATCCCCACAAAAAGTGTCTTTAGCAACGCTAGCCTCCAGCCGCCCCAGAGCCACTGTAGGTCAGTCGCCTCGGAAGTCAAGTTTTTCCTACCTAATTGTCACAGCCGTTCGCGTGGCACCACCAACCAACCAACCTTTTTCGCAACCTCACCTTCAAAGACTGCGGACGGACTAGAACCCCATCTACAGATCGCCATTATTAGGATTGGCTCTTACGCGCGCATCTAGTCGGCGCATTCTCGTCTTTTATCTCCAGTTTTCCCCCTTCCCTCATTTTTCTTCATCAGTCACTACATACGACAACTCGCACAGCAACCATGTCTTCTCGCGGCAGCACTACGCTCTATGTGACTGGTTTCAGCCACGGCACCCGCGCTCGCGACCTCGCGTACGAATTCGAACGGTATGTCAACTAGAAAAAAATCATCGTCATCGTTATCGTCGTCGTCGTCGTCGTCGTACTCGGAACCTCGATCGACCGTCCTTCTGGCTGCGGTGCTCCTGCCTATCTCACGGTCCCCTGCCGTCCCCCGCGAGCCTACCCGTTTTCTCGCCCACGCATACGCACGCCGGGTCATCGAGCCGTCCTTTGCCCCCCTCGTCCCTTCCATCGCTCGCCTTGTATACTTAGATTTCAGCATCTCCCTTTCGATCGAGCGGTCGGATCCTTCGTTTACGTGTTTCGCGAATCGGCGGCCCGCCCAACTCCGTGGCGGGAACTCGAATCATTACGCACCGATGCGGAAACGGAAAGTTTAAACTGTGGTATGATTGCTGACTCTGATCCCTATTAGCTATGGTCGCCTTGTGCGATGTGATATCCCTGCTCCTCGCAGCGCTTCCAGCAGACTGTAAGCTCTCCGCATTACAAGACGAACTCCCCTTTGAGATTGGTGACGCTGATCGCAACATTCTAGGTTCGCCTTCGTTGAGTATGAGGATCGTCGCGATGCTGACGATGCCTACTATGAGATGCATAACAAGCGTCTCGGGCGTGATGAGATCTTGAAGATCGAGGTAGGCACCTTTTGTTCGACTACACAACAGCCAAATAGCTAACATGATCCAGTGGGCACGCACTCCTCCATCTGCTTCTTGGCGCTTTGACTCGGGTCGTGACCGTGACCGTGATTCTCGCCGTGCTCCTCGATCGCCGCGCCGTGGCCGCTCTCCTTCTCCTAGACGCAGCACTAGAGATTACTCGCCTAGAAAGGATGATCGCCGCGACCGTGACCGGGACTACGACAGAGATTCGCGCCGCGACACCCGAGACCGTTCTCGAAGCCCTGACCCTCGGTACGACTTCCCCAGATCCCAAGTCATTGAAGAAAGCGATGCGGACATGAAGCAAAAAGTCTTAGCAAGCAACAGACGCTAATACTATGTGACCAACAGTGACAGAGACCGAGACAGCAAGGACGAGCGCGATGACCGCGATCGCCGTGAGAACGGAACCAACGGTGATGACAGAAAGCGTGAGTCGAAACCTTCTCCATATTCTGCCGACAGTCTGACTAACATTCTACAAGCCGCCGATTCGCCGCCACCCCGTGAGCACGACGATCTGGATGCAGCCGAGTAATCGCTTTTCTCTTGATGATAGATCGCGCGGTATTCTTGCAGAGATGCCCTCAAAAGTTCGTGTGTAATGTTCTGTATCGGCCGGTAGTTTGTTTTCTCTTTCCGGATCTGCTCATTTTCTAGTTCGGACGACTTCCGAATTGCTTTTACGACACAACGTACAATAGATTCAGTTATTCAGCGCAAGTAGGCGGGGCGCTGCTGTTGTCGAATGAACTCAGCTTGCCCTCTGGCCCTAGGGGCTCAACTCTAGTCTCTTCTATAGGTAATAATTTGTTAAACCCACATGCTTCGTCGAACTTTTCTAGAAGTGATTTCACATGTGTTGTCAGTACGGGACCTCCCCGTTAGCCCGGCACGGCCACACTCATCTTCGTTTCTCTTTGGAAGTCGATTGCCTGGTTAAAATGCACAAGAATGCTCAACTGTAGAAGAATTGCCTAAAGCGTATGAACTCATAGCAAACGCAGCATAGTAAGTATAGTCGGGTCTCCACAATTTGCTATCAGAGCAGGTACATACGATAGCCCAAGTAATGTATCCACCTGATAAGATCGTTCATCATCGAACTTGATACCTATTACAGGACATGTAAGTACGCCTAGTGGTCGAGGTTGCCATGGTCCATTTTCAGAGTGTTCCTGCATCTCGCTATGCTTACTCCAACTGAGGCCGAGATGTTTCAGTCAGGAAACCCGGGGGAAAACATCACAGATGCAACCACTATTCAATTCTCGGTGCCGTAGGGGTGAAACACAGAACGCATCTGACAGCGCTTTCGTGCTGCTCTGCAGCAAACGGAAAGAACTGCACAGAGAGACGGGTCGCAGCATTACTGATGAGACATCTATGCAATGTTCGTTCTAAACGCATACATATGTACGAAGTATAAGCTAGTTGAAATTCGATGGTATAATCTGCACAAAGGCGGCATCTAGAGGATCGTCTTTCCCGGTCTAACCCGGCCGGTCTCCGACAAGCACACTATCACGGCGATTTTCGGCTATGATGGATGGTTTGGCGCCGGGCTCAGGTGAAGCTGCGCTCCATAGCGGTTGCAAAAGTGGCCAACCAGAAACTGCGGATAGGTATACGACGATCTTGCTTGGCTTGCTGGATGATCAGCGCATATGACGAGGTATTTCGCGGGGAAAACTACATTGTAAGCATGACCAATTACTACATCTGTACAACCGTTGAGACTTGTAACCCTTTGGTGGAAAACGCTGCCTATTTTCCACTGAAGAGCTTCTCGTACGAGTAAATCTCGTCGTAATATGACTATTGATTTCATAATCCATATTGCCAGAGAGGTGGGAAACAAGGGAAATGTTCGGTTGTATTGAAACGCGACAGCTTGCTCTCTTGTTCGGGCATGCTTAAGCGAATCCATAAGCCAGCCAATCAGACCATTATGCACGCCAATGATGTACCGTAGTTTACAGCTCTTTCCCGAAACACTGGATCACCTTTTGTTAGTTTTTAAGCAGGATTCGAAGTTGGGGAGTTGGTATTGACCACAATAACAAGGTACTTGTAATAGATTTTGCTGGTCATGGTCATGTAGGTAATTTCATGTCATTTTCTGTGTTATGGATCCACGCCCCCTTTTCAGCTTCGAGAGACGAACAAATTGCTATAGACAATTGTGAAAAAGAATAAAGAAGACTATGAAAGCACAACAGAGATTCTGTACTCCCAAGTCGAGTGGATTCTAGGAACTAATGTAGACAAGACGGCTCAGGATGCATGGTGCACCTGATGTCAAGAACGGTTCGTTTGGACGGCAACCTAGGTAAGATACATCAGATCTCATGTTCGTCCTCCGACAGATCAGATTCCCGTCATGCGGCTGTAAATTGACCCCACGTTTTGTCTCCTGACAACTTGAATAAAACCCAAAAGCTGGGGGAAGCCAGGGAAAAAACTGAATTAAGTTGGTATGAGCTTTTGGTCGGGTGCTCAGCTTGTCAGCCAGCGGAAGTACCGTGTACTGTGTAGGCAGAGGAAAAGCGCCTAGGGTACCTCTTGAGCTGCTGCCGTGACGCCGCCCAGCAACTAAAAAGCTGACTCTGACCTGATTGACTGTCTGCTCGTCCACCACCGGCTCTTCAAACTTCCTGTCTGTCCCTGCGCGCTTTCTGACCTTTTTGTCAGTCATGTTCTGTTAGCATTCTGCTCACATTCGTTATCGGCACAGACTGTTCTTTTGCCCAATCTCAATTCTCTCCTCCCTTCTTCTTTGTGGATGGGTCGCCGACCCCATTGCGATTCCGCCAGCTAAGAGAACCCGCCGACGGTCCAGAGAGCTCCTTTGCGCTGTGCTGCACTGCACTGCACTGCACTGCTACCCCCCAGCTTGACACATGGTGATCACACCCGAACAGAGCTTAAAGCTATGACGTCCGAATCTGCGACGACCTCTTCTTACTGCTAGGATTCGACGACACGACGACAATTGCAAATCCTTCAACATCACCCGCTCCCTCGAGCAACCACACGTGTCTACACATTTGTTTGGGTGCACTCGGCGTGGTCGAGGACACACGTTCTGACACCTCAGCACTTGTGCGACGCTGCTCTCCAGCTGCAGCCTACGCGTCGCAAACTTTGCTGACCTACTGCGCCAATCTCATCTGTCAAGATGACAACTGTACGTTGGGAACAAGTTTTCCCTGGAGATCGCATCCCTCTGTCCCCAAGGCGGTGTTGTCGCCGAGATGAGATTGGAGGAACAATGACTGACTGGCCGTGTTCTTTTTGCAGACTTCCGAAGATGCGATCAAGGCAGCTCCAAGCGCCGAGGACAAGGCAGCGCCCTTTCGAGACTTCTTTTCACAACCAGTCGTTGCTGCCTTTTGCGGTGGCGGTGTAGCTGGTGCCGTATCCAGAACTGTCGTCTCTCCCCTCGAGCGATTGAAGATTCTGTACCAAGTGCAAAGCGCCGGCCACAATGAATACAAGCTGCCCGTGGGCAAAGCCCTCGCAAAGATGTGGCGCGAAGAAGGTTGGAGAGGTTTCATGCGTGGCAACGGCACGAATTGCATTCGTATAGTTCCATATTCAGCAGTGCAATTCGGCAGCTACAATCTCTACAAGAAGGTGAGATAGCACTTTGCGACAGGCACCCCAAATACTGATATTGGAGGAAAGCTGACCACGAGCAACGTATAGCATTTCTTTGAGAGTTCGCCAGGAGCTCCCCTCAGCCCGGTCCAGAGACTTGTGTGTGGTGGCATAGCAGGTATCACCTCGGTCTTTTTCACCTATCCTTTGGACATTGTCCGCACGCGACTATCGATTCAATCTGCATCGTTTGCTGCTTTGGCCAACAGGCCCAAGGGAGAGCTGCCGGGTATGTGGCCGACATTGGTCGACATGTATAAGCAGGAAGGCGGTGTTGGTGCTCTTTACCGAGGCATCATTCCTACTGTGGCCGGCGTCGCGCCCTATGTACGTTCTCGAGAATGAAGCATTGGTTTATCCCTTGCTCTGTCTTTGCCCTGATAACTGACTTGTCCCAGGTCGGACTGAACTTTATGGTCTACGAGTACGTGCGAAAACTGTTGACGCCCGAGGGAGATCGCGACCCGAGCGCATGGCGAAAGCTGATGGCCGGTGGCTTGTCCGGAGCCGTGGCGCAAACTTGCACATACCCCTTGTAAGTCTTGCAGATAATTCATTCAGCATTGACAAAGCCTTTGGATGTTAACGCTGTTTCTAGCGATGTATTACGGAGAAGATTTCAGATCAACACCATGTCCGGCATGGGCTACCAATATAAATCGATATTCGACGCCGTGAGGGTGATTGTCGGCCAAGAGGGCATTCGGGGCATGTACAAGGGTCTCGTTCCCAATCTACTCAAGGTTGCCCCGAGCATGGCAGCCAACTGGCTCAGTTTCGAAATGACAAGAGACTTTTTGATTGGTCTCAATGCTCAGCCTGTTACATTATAGGCGGAAAGGGGTTCCAGCCTTTGGCTTGGATATGGAAGACAAGGTTCGTCTTTGGAACTGTACCACAAATATAATAGAGCAGCGAATGGCTGCATTGCATCGAGAAAGACGGCAAGGCATTTTCGGGAGCTCAGCAAACAGAGACCGGATTTCACCAGCGAATACTGGTTGGCAGGCTTTCAGGACTTAGACAAACAGATTTGTTAGAAAACAGAGTTTTCTATAAAGCACTTGGTTGACGGGATTGTACGAAGAAGGCAAACCGATTACAACATGAAGTACAAGGAATATACAAGACTGGAGTCACGATAGCTGTAAATTTTTTACTTTGTATATATGCATTTCCAATTGATAGCATGTTTTGAATACGTGGACGACGCCAAGATCAAGGAATTATATCACCTGCTCAGGCCTTGAAAGACGAAAGACGTATTTGACGATCCTGATTACGACGAGTTGGTGGATTCACATCTCATGGTCAAAGTTGGGTACAGGCATTGTACTGCCAGCTGAAAGCCATGATTACCAGTTGGGCCAAATTGTCTCCATGTCGGTGGACTTTGATTGATCTTTAGCTTGCTCGGGTCCCTGCTAACCCCACACCTCGCTGGGGCCTCTTGGCAGACTTGACTGGGCTGCATCTGAGAGGGACCCAATGAAGTCTAGGCTGGTCAAAAGACTTTTTAACATTCTGGCGAAGTTTTACCCTAACTGCCAATTTTCACCGCCCACCCACAGACTCGTCCCATCTCTGCCAATCGAACTTTCCCACTTTGCTGGCGGGCCTTCACGAGAACTTTTTTCCTTTCTCGATTTATACTAACCCAGCAGCCAACAATACAACCCATCGACTCAGCAACTTCGACAGAGTCACCGTCAAGATGGGTACGTCTATTACTTGGATTTTTCGTGTGCAAGTGGGCGATGTTTGAGAGGCAATTGCTGCGGCGAGAATTTGAGAGACTCTGATGGTCGAATCACCTCGGTCGCAAGTCTCGAAAAACTTTCTCGCGTGCTCTTTGCGAAACTCACATCGTCTGCGACCTGGACAAATCTCTCCTTCGATGGATGGGGTCTCAGCTACGAGTCGACGTTGGTTATGAAGGCGACGAGATTTGCAAGCAAGAGCGGCGTGATACCCGAACTTGCCTCTGCTGTCGCGCCCTTCACCACGGACTCTTGAGGCCTCTCCATCGATCGCTGGATGACGATGTCCCAACATGAGCATACTTGAATAAGAAGCTAACAATTAGCTTTAAAGGTATCGATCTGGACAGACACCACGTGCGCGATGGCCACCGCAAGGCGCCCAAGAGCGACAACGTCTACTTGAAGCTCCTCGTCAAGCTTTACCGCTTCCTGGCCCGTAAGTTACACCAATACTCCGCAACCCTGAGCTCGCTCTTGATGAGCTATCAAGTCGAATGGCGCTGATGTCCCTTGTCTCCTCAATATAGGTCGTACCGACTCCAGCTTCAACAAGGTCGTCCTGCGCCGTCTCTTTATGTCCCGCATCAACAGACCCCCCGTCTCTGTCTCCCGCATCGTTGGTCAGAGCAAGGGTCAGGAGGGCAAGACCGTCGTCGTTGTCGGTACCATCACCGACGACAACCGTCTGCTCACCGTCCCCAAGCTGAGCATCGCCGCTCTGCGCTTCACCGCCACCGCCCGTGCCCGCATTCTGGCCGCCGGTGGTGAGACCCTCACCCTCGATCAGCTCGCTCTGCGTGCCCCCACTGGCAGCAACACCCTGCTGCTCCGTGGCCCCAAGAACGCCCGTGAGGCCGTCAAGCACTTCGGCATGGGTCCCCACAAGAACAAGAAGCCCTACGTCCAGTCCAAGGGCCGCAAGTTCGAGCGTGCCCGTGGTCGCAGACGATCCAAGGGTTTCAAGGTCTAAGCGGGCCTTGGTTCTGGTTGATGAATGGGTTAGGAACGGTCATGTGCTACGTCTCTTCCAAGATACCATGCGAGCACTTTTCAGCAATTGGAAGGGATTTCATCAGGCGTCACTTGTGCATGGTTTGGCGTGGATCGGTTTCACAAAATGAATTATTAGGGAATGATGAAAGCATTGACAAACCAATCTACCACCGTTCTGATGCCTGAAAAGTTGTGTTGTGTTAATCTCTGGCTTTCTCTGATGTGACTGATAATTGTTTGCCTTCTTGACGTCGAGTCAACCGAAGACCGTACTAGACCATCAGGTTCTACTACCGTCAGTTTTGGTTCTGGGCGCCCGCAGTGAAGTTGAGTTTGATAAGCTCCAGATTGACTGACTATCGGAGATTATATCTAGACTGTCGATTGCCTATAGTCAATGACTATCAGAAGAAACCCCCCATACGGTTTCGTAGTCTATCGTTGTGTTAATGCTTAGAGCGTAGAGTGTATGCCAGACTCATTATGATGGCGCTTTAATTGACGTCACGTGCTTTGGCGTTGTTCCGCGTTTAAACATTTCGTCATGAAACCTTCAGGCATCTTCATAACACAGCGCGGCCATTTTTCTGTCTATTGCGCATCCCTCTTGTATTCAATTTGAAGGCCTCAATCTGATTGTTCGTGGCCAGCATGTGTGGTCGATACGCTCTGCATTTGGTATGATCATGCATCGTATACTTTCCCTCTTAGGTCAAGATTGCTAATGATTCATTCGTTCACGCAGCGCCCGGCGCAAATACGCCAGATGCTGGAGGATCAAAACATGCCTGTAGATGAAGCACCAGATGATGAAGGTGACGGAGCGCCGCGCCAGTCCTATAACTTTGCCCCGGGCTATCATGGCGTTGTCTATCGCGCTGATGTACCCGACTATGGTGCAGGACCCCGTCGTCAAGGCAACCACGCTGAAGCCACAGACACAGATAACACGGAGTCGCTTCCGACAGACCAGAGTAATGATATCTCAAAAGAGACTCATTACAAGCTGCAGTCGATGAAATGGGGTCTGATCCCATTCTGGACGAAGCGCAACCCGGATTATGGGAGCATGATGAAGACTATCAACTGCCGAGATGATTCATTAGCGCAGAGCGGCGGAATGTGGAACACAATGAAGGCTAGAAAGCGCTGCATCGTGGTTGCGCAGGGCTTTTACGAGTGGCTGAAAAAGGACGGCAGCAAGGACAAGATGCCGCACTTTGTGAAGCGCAAGGATGGACACCTCATGTGTTTCGCAGGTCTGTGGGACTGTGTGCAGTACGAGGGCGAGGGTGATGGCGATGGTGGCGAGCAACAAGATACGAAACGAGAGAAGCAAAAGCACTACACTTACACCATCATCACGACGGACTCGAACGCGCAGCTCCGCTTCCTCCACGACCGCATGCCCGTTATTCTGAACAACGGCTCCGAGGCATTGCGGACGTGGCTCGATCCCGCGCGCCACGAGTGGACCAAGGAGCTCCAGAACCTTCTCAAGCCGTTTGACGGTGAGCTCGAAGTTTATCCCGTTAGCAAGGACGTTGGAAAGGTTGGCAACAACTCGCCAACATTTATGGTGCCTTTGGATAGCAAGGAGAACAAGTCCAACATTGCCAATTTCTTCGCCAAAGGTGCTTCCGCCGGCGCGGCCAAGCCAACCACCAGCCCTCAGAAGCCGAAAACGAACAAACTCGAGCAGCAACCAGAGATTGAGGTGAAGAAGGACACTGGGTTTGTAGAGCAAGACGTCAAGGAAGAAGGTGCCAAGGACAAGATTGCTCAAAACGTGGGTGAGAGTTTGTCCAAGCTGAGCGGCGTAAAGCGCGAGGCAAACGACGACGACGACGACGGCCCAGCAGAGGACGCGCCCCCGCCAAAGAAGACGTTGCGATCCAGCGATCCGGTCAAGAAGTCGCCCTCGCCGCAGAAGAACCTTAATCAGAGCAGGCCAAAGATTAGTGCCACCAGCAATGGCACGAAATCGCCGCAAAAGAATACGAAACAGGCGGGGACCCAGAAAATCACAAAATTCTTTGGTAATAGCTCATGACACCAAAGCTAAGCACAACATAATTATTTGAATGTTCCCAAGAATGAAGACCACATGAGAGTGAGTGCAATCATCGTGGTAAACATTTATGAATATTTCAGACTCAAGTCTGAAACCCTATCTCCAGACAAACTGATTTCGGGGTGTCTTCAGCCACGTACACTCAAGTCTAGCTGTATATTATGCATACTTTAGGCTCGTGGTGATCTGCCGGAATAGAGCACAAGGTTGGTACCTGCCAGCTTGTGAAGCCTGATCCGATGAATGAACGGCTTCCAAGCGCCGTGAGTGGCAGATTTTCACCAAGGCTGGCCAACTCAAAAGGTTAAAATCTTGCCCTGGCTGTTACGATGGAGAAATAGGGTGATGGACATGCGAGTCACAGCCGCGTGTACAGTGCATATCGGAGAATGGCTGAGGGGAGACGCATCAGATTCGGAGAAACAGTCTTTGGAGCATAAAAGGCCGTGTTCATGACCGCTCATGGGCTTGCCACTTTCTCATCCAGGAGGCATTCCACATGACGACCTCTGTCTATCTTGACGTTCTCGTCAATAGTCTCTCGTATACTTGCGCTTAACAGACAACTTCTCCGTCAACATGCAGACCGGATTTCTCCCTCTAACGACCACCTTTTTGAAAACTTTCTTTCCTGACCGTTTCGATGTGCCTCAGGAGCCCCCCCGAGCACTCCCCCAAAACGCGACCCTAGACCAGATCAAATTCCAGCCATACCTCGACTTTGACAGAGACAGCTGTTATAATTCCGTCGCTATTGATGCACAGGGGAACCTGAACCCCGGCTTCGGACATCAGAACGTGGGGGCCGCTGGTAGGTTCTTCCAGCCATCGTTCGAATCCACCAGATGATGAATTGGCCTCGACAACTTTTGCTGAAAGGTCTGAACCCAAGTTTGCTGATCCGTGATGAACGACAGACACATGCCGAGACTCATCCTACCTGGAGAACAACAACGTCTACGTGCGCAGCAGCTGCACCGACAGGGGCGGCGGCTGGTGCGGGTACATGTACGCCTACTACTTTGAAAAGGACGTGGCCGTCGAGCACGCCGTCGACCTGATCGGCCACCGCCACGACTGGGAGTTCGTCGCCGTCGTCACCCACCGGGGGGACCTGAACCACATCGTCATGGGCAACAACCGCCCCCACGGGGCCGCCCTCTACCCGGACGGCACGTTCCCCGCCGTGAACAACACCCACGCCAAGGTCGTCTACCACAAGCTGGGCGGGGGCACGCACAGCTTCCGCCCCGCCCGGTTCTGGGAGCAGCCCGAGAACCACCTCCGCGAGTGGTACGCCGGCGCCCTCGTCGACTACGACAAGGGGTTTCCCTCGCTCGAGGTCCGCGACAAGCTGTTGGACCACCACTGGAGAGGCCTGGAGATGCCCCTCAGGGAGTGGTCGATTGATGTGTATCTCGGCCGACTGCCGCCGCCTTGAACGTTTGGATTGGCGGACCCTCATGTATGAGAAGATGCCATATGCACAAAATCGACTGGACGATTACTTTACGGAAGATGGACATGAGCATTCAAAATGGGTGGGGAAAGGCTACGGCGAAGCAGGCTGATACGTAAGGAGTATATTGTTCTTTGATACAAGACGACGATGAAAAGAGAATGCCGAGACAAGTAGCTAATTAATGTTTAATTTCACAAACACAATATCCAACACCGAAGCATGAGACTTAGCAGGTAAACTGGTCTCCTAGTTAGCATAATAACGATACTATTCATCAAGATGTTATTCAGCACTTACAACTGCCGGTCCGGGAACAGTGTACGAGTTGAAGTTGTTATAGATCTGTAAGCGCAGAGCGCGATCGAGTCAGCCAAGCAAGTCATGGAAAAGAAACCCAGTGTATCCCTCTTTCCCTTACATTAGCCGTGTAGCCAGGGTCGGTGGCCTTGACGAAGCCGGGGATCTTGGCCGTCGTCGAGGGCGTGGTCGAGCCGCCGCCCGTCACCTTGACCTGGGCGCAGGAGATGTAGAACTGCGGCGTGCTGCCCGGGTTGTGGATGGCGAGGGACTGGATGCGGAGGAGGTACTCGCCCGCCGGGATGCACGTGGGGATCGTGCTCGAATACGAGCCCGACATGGTCCAGCTTGCCTGGCCGTTGGAGAACTTGGGACCCCTTGAAAGAGAAAGAGATGGTGTTAGAGACGATCATGGCTGTCCGGTGTTGATTTCATGGTTACTCACCAGTCAAAGGTCTTGAACCAGTCACCGCTGCCATCATACTCGGCGGCCGTGCTTGGTGCCTTGGACATGTACAGTGAGATTGGACCTTGGTGGTATACGGCCTGTATGCACCATTGTTTAGTACATTGGGACTTGATTCGGAAATATTATGCAAGAGACATACCTGGTCAAGTGTAAAGGTAAAGGGAGAACCGGCTGCCACCTCAATGGTCGTGGTGTTGGCGCCCGTGGCTCCTCCTACATTGCATCGAAGATCGTTCGAGGCCAGGTCAAGAACGGGAGAATTGTTGTTCGTGTTACGACGAACATACTCGTAGGCGGCCGCCTTGGTCGTTCCAGGCGAGAAAGTTGTGAAAATGTAGTGCGCCGAGGCACCCTGTGCAGCCAAGGCAGCGACAATGATTCCGGCAAAGCTCTTCATGTTCGGTAGTTTTTAGAAATGCACGATGTTATGCAGAATGATGGCAGTATTACTCTGAAGGATTCGAGGCTGAATTGTAAAGCAAAGATTTATGGGCACAGTCTGCAGGATGGATGTTTTCCAACGGAAGAAGCGAGCAAGCTACTCAAATATGGCTCTCATGTGGATCACGTCTTGGCTTACTCAAGGAACAATGATTATACCTGTTCGGGTGACGCCATTGACGATTTGATAGCAACCCTTTCTACGAAACGGCGCGACTCTATCTCTGATCCAACGTGCCGTGTCATGGTGTTCAGTATTGATGAACGGCAAAGAACAACATAAGCGGCATGACTTGGCCGGTGCAGCAAATAGAAAGTGGGGAAACCTGCTCGCTCAATATATAATACGGTGAAGAGCACTTTACCCGAGAGTCACCAAGAACGATTTGGCTACCACGTGTGATCGAATTCTTGTTGCTTTGCCAAGTCATCTACCGGCTAAAGCCCCTTGGCTGGTGCCAATCTCAGTCCTAGTTCGGCTGGCGAGATTCCGAAAGTGGAAATCGAGGCCATGAAATTCGTTGGATCACTGCAGAATGGTTTGGAATGAATGGTCAAATAAAGTGGCCCCAAGAAGCTGCGAGCACGGAATGACGGTTATTTTGGCCGGATCTCGTGACAGCTTCTGGAACCTGCAATGGTAGCAATTGGATGGTCAGCATCATCACATGTCGTTGGATTATTCGAGTGAACTTATCAATAACTGAGCGAATCTCAGCTTAGCACCGAGAATAAAGAAGGGGAAAGGGGATGTTGACTAAACCATTGTGATATACTGCTACAGACCACTGCCTCTGATAATTTATTCTTTTCTTTTCTTTTTTTCTTTTCCTTTCTTAGGCCATGGCCTATTTTCGAGTATCAAACCAAAAATCGCGCGTGAAGGGCCGTAAATTGGCAACGGTCTCATTCTTTGAAATGTTTGAGGTCAACTCCTCTCTACGTTTATTACTGCAATCATCCAGATTATGTATCACTCATGATTATTGTTCAGGACACCAGCAGCTGCAGTGATTCAATAGATTTAAACCAAAACTATGCTGATCGTAATATAATTGTATTCTGGCTCAGTTGATGATCTGGACTTGTCGCCCGATTCTGAAATCCAAGTAGGCAAAGACACTGTTGGAAGTAGTCAGACATATGGTCACGGTCATAGAAGTAGCCCCGGTGATCATCGCGGCTATTTGGTACTCGACCACAACCATCGTATTGATTTTCAATCCCACAGATCTGGTTGGAGCCACAATTTGGGATTCTCGAAGAAAGCGTCAATGAATATGCAAATGATATATAAGTGGTTTGTGGTTTGACTGCTAATAAGCATATACAAGCCACATCAGCCATAAGGACAATGCGTGAGCAAGGATCCCAAGCCTCTCCGATGAGGCGAGATCTGATATAGGCCGACAGGCTATAACATGTCCTGCGGGGTCCAAGGATTCCAAGTTCCGCTGGCCTGGTTGGCAATCTATGTGCAATTAAGCTTCAACAGCCACTACGGCTTTTACCCAGACCCGAATCAATTTGATAGACGCCTTGGTCCTACGTTGATTTAAAGTGTACCCCGGTGGCGACAATCCCAGGGCCGGAAGTCTCCCCGTTAGCAAACGTTGATATGGTTACACTGGCGCTTGGAGGCTTACCAAGGACTTACCTACACGCTGGATTCGGTTGATGGAGGGGCGTATTCAGGCGGCTCGTTACTCGCCATTGCCGAACGCCTTGCATTGAACTTTGCAACGCACTGGCGGTCTCTCGGCAATATTCCGATTCCCAAGGTTTCTTTTACAATGCCATCCAAAAATTCCCGAGAACCGAGATTCAATACCAGTAACATGAAAAATGATCTAAATTCAAAACTGACCAATAGCTTGGCAAGTGGTTGGTCATAGAGGGTAACACACGGAGCCCATGTACTCCTCAATTGACCAAAAGTCGGATACCCTCTATTGTCCTAATCGAGCGGGAGGTGATGGATAGATTAGAACGGCATTCAATCCATGACAAGCAAAGCCCATTCAACGGTGAAATTCTAGGTTACAAGATCTTGAGAGAACCGATCATCTATGCATACAAGACGGGCCGTGTTGGACGTAGACGATCTTGGCTGCAATCTAGCTGCATTTGTAGCCTTCCGCGCCATATGGGTACCGACCAGGACCCTTTCACCGTCGTTCCGCTTTGAGGCGACCTTGACCCGAGTAGATTGCAACCGCCTGTATATTGACAGGGTGCCGCCAAAGTGGCGTCTCTTCCAAATGACCACAGTTCTCAAGATGATTCACAAATCACCGGATAATACCTGACAAAACAGCCTAGGTCAGTAGTAAAGGCCAGGTTACAAAGGTCATGTGCGCAATAACGGCAATATGCTCACAAATGGATCAGCATGGTGACTTCCAGATTCGCCTCCGTCCCTCATGCCCGGCGCTGACATATGTAGAAGAACGAGCCCCAGACAATCTGAATTCAGGAACAGAAAACTTGGTGTTTCTTGGTAGTGTGGTTCTCATTCGTTCCTGTGTTCAAGATGAAGGGGTTCGCTCGTGTCGCGTCCGCGTTTGTCGCAGCTGCTGCGTGTAAGTGGCGCCCATGGTAGTCCAATGTATACACGTCAACTCGCTGACAAGCTGAAGCTATTCAATCATGTCTTGCCCAGACGGCATACACTGACCCCAAGACGGGGATTCAATTTTCTACGTGGACGCAAAAGGGTGGCTATACTTATGGTGTCGCGCTTCCCGGAGATGCCCTGACAAAGGATGCCACCGAATACATCGGTCTCCTGGTGAGCACTTCACCTCGCACGCACGAACGTTTCTGACACATTCGATAGAGGTGCACGGCCGGATGGTGTGGTCTATCTCATGGAGAGTCGGGGCAGATGACAGGAGCCTTGCTGCTCGTGGCGTGGCCATATCAGGACCAGGTCGTCACGTCCTTCCGCTACGCCACTGGCTACAACTTGCCCACGGTCTACTCTGGCGACGCAAAACTGACACAGATTTCCTCTTCCGTCAACGGCACCTCTTTCGAGATCATCTATAGATGCGAAAATTGCTACTCATGGAACCAAAATGGCGCCACTGGATCAGTTGCTAGCAGCAGCGGATTGTTTGTCCTTGGGTACGCTCAAGCGCAAGCCGTCGTCGCAAATCCCAGCTGCCCGGATTCCTCCTTTAATCAGCATGATGCTTTTGGGCAGTATGGAGGTCAGCTCAGCGCCGCCGCAAACTCGGCCTATCCTACGTGGGCCGCCCTCGCTACCAAGACTACCAATGGCGCCTGTGGCAGCAGCAGTACCTCGACAACGACAACGACCACATCGACGGTACCGACTACTACTGCCGTGCCGACTGCCACACCCACTTGCGCAGCCCCGTCATCGGACACGTACGACTATGTCATTGTGGGTGCCGGTGCCGGAGGTATTCCCATTGCAGATCGACTAAGCGACGCTGGACACAAGGTCCTCCTCATCGAAAAGGGCCCGCCGTCTTCAGGCCGTTACAATGGAACTATGAAGCCAGGTTGGCTTGAGGGCACCAACTTGACACGCTTTGATGTCCCCGGACTATGCAACCAGATCTGGGTCGACTCGGCTGGAGTAGCCTGTACTGATACAGATCAGATGGCTGGCTGCGTCCTTGGCGGCGGTACTGCTGTGAATGCTGGTCTCTGGTGGAAGGTAAGTCATTGTTCATTCTATGAGTATCGGTGGAAGATTTATTTGGGGACTGACTATAAGTAGCCCAACCCCCTCGACTGGGACGAGAACTTCCCGGCCGGATGGCACCACAGCGACGTCAAGTTCGCAGAGGACCGGGCGTTTGCCCGCATCCCCGGGACGACCAACCCCTCGGCCGACGGCGTCCTCTACCAGCGCCAGGGCTTCGACGTGCTCTCGGCCGGCTTCAAGCAGGCCGGGTGGAAGGAGGTGACGCCCAACCAGCAGCCCACGGAGAAGAACCACACGTACGGCCGCACGACCTACATGTTTGACCACGGCGAGCGCGGCGGCCCGCTGGCCACGTATCTGCAGACTGCGCTCAAGCGGCCCAACTTTGGACTCTACATGAACACAGCGGTGAAGAGGGTGGTGCGAGATGGTGCTCATGCTTCGGGCGTGGAGCTCGAATGTAACGGCGATGGAGGCATGGCCGGAACTATCAATTTGACCCCCAAGACGGGGCGAGTCATTCTGGCAGCGGGCACCTTTGGATCAGCCAAGCTATTGCTGCGAAGTATGCTCTTTCTTCACTTCTCTTCCCATGTTTTCCCCCCCTTTTTCGGTTATATATCCCACGAGCGAAGCTAATATGCCTATAGGTGGTATCGGTCCTGCTGATCAGCTAGCTATTGTGGCCAACTCTACCGATGGGCCGACGATGATCGCAAAAGAGTCTTGGATCAACTTGCCAGTTGGGTCCAACCTCATAGACCATCTCAACGTATGTATCTCTGACAAATTCGACTGAGAAATGCTGACCTTACCAGACTGATGTCTACGTGACGCACCCTGACGTTGTGTTCTACGACTTTTACGAGGCTTGGACCACACCCAACCCCTCAGATAAGGATCGCTACCTAAGTATGATACCTTGCACAATTTCTCGTGATGTAAGAGCTCACACATAACTAGCGAACCGAACGGGCATCTTTACTCAATCTGCACCCAACATTGGACCGATGGTAAGTTATTCAGAGAATCAATATTTGGACAATAGCTGACATAACTGCCCTAGTTCTGGGACCAAGTCACATCGTCTGATGGAAAAGTTCGCCAAATGCAATACACCGCTCGCGTCGAGGGTGCGGACAAGACAGACTCGAACAGTAAGTCATGTGGCACTTTTCCAACCAATATCATGGCCCATCAGTTGTACTAACGACGATTATTTCCAGACACCATGATCATGAGCCAGTACCTAGGCCGAGGCTCCACGTCGCGAGGCCGCATGGCCATCACGGCGCAGCTCAGCACCGTCGTGGCCGAGCACCCGTTCCTGCGCACCGCCGGCGACAAGGAGGCCGTTCTCAAGAGCCTGGACAACCTGCGGGCCGCGCTGAGCCCCGTCAAGAACCTCACCTGGGCGCTGCCCCTGGCGAACCAGACCACCGAGAACTACGTCGACTCCCTCGTGGTCACTGCCAATGCGAGAAGATCCAACCACTGGATGGGTAAGAGATCATTTACTTTATACGTTTCCCCTCATCTACCTGTCTGTATATATTTTTGATGAAACATTTTCTGACCTCCGAAAATAGGTACGGCCAAGATGGGACTCGACGACGGCCGCGTCACGAACGGAACGGCCGTGGTCGACCTAAACACCAAGGTGTACGGCACGGACAACATCTTTGTGGTCGATGCGTCCATCTTCCCGGGCATGTCTACGGGTAATCCCTCGGCCATGATTGTGGCTGCTTCAGAGTACGCCGCCGAGAGGATACTGAAGTTGAAAGCTTGAAAAAGGGAATCCTGATTGAGGCTCTGGCAGATTTGGAATATTGGTGTATCTTGCAACTCTAGTCTACAGCAATACGACGAGTTCGGATGTAATAACAGTATCCTTGATTTTATGTTATGATCTTGGCTGGTGTTTTTACAAGTGCTTTCTTCACCACACTGTTTGGGTATTCTCACATTGTGGATAACCATGTTCATCCATATTTGACCGTTCATGATGATGTAAATGCATAGTGACAAACAAGTAACCTATATCATAACTTCATTGGAACAATTCAACCGCGTAGCACAAAGACTTTCGAAGAGCCCCACGATATCTTTCCATGCGTCCAGGCAGGATCGGAAATGGTCACCGAATAGTGCGAAAATGTAAACGATCCGATGAACTGGCGGTGCGGGTACAAGCCTTTTGCTCCAGGTCCGATAACAGGAAGAAAGACAGAAAGGAGAGAGAGAGCGCGCGCGCCAAGAAACACCGCCGGATACTCACATACATCACCTGTCGCCATCCACTGCCCGGGAGGAAACCCGCCGTGGCTACTATATCTCCGTAAAGGCTCGCTGCAGCAACTGCATCTCGCTTTTGGTGCAACCCATGGCCATGCTGTCAATGCTCCGAACGGGGGAAGACCGACAATAGTCTCGGAGATAATGGAGGGTTGACGTCTCTCACAATGTCCCTTGGTTGAGCTTGTTTCGGACTCTTGAGCTCTTTGGTCGTAGTGGAAGAGATCACCTTGATTGCCTTCCTTTTTCTAGTTTGAATTGCTATCTTGAGAGAGAATTCTTGGTCCAGGCGTGATGAGCGGTCTTTCAGCAGAGGGAGAGAGGTCCATAGTACAAACAAGCGACCCGAACACGCAGACCGCTTGTTCATTTCAACTAATTTTGAGCCTCGTTCGAGATGCTCTCACACTTCCTCAGGGCCAGAAAACACTCCCCCTCTCACCGAGGATCGGATGACGTGTCTGAACACCAGCGGTTCGACGAGAGAGAGAAAAAGTCCGGACGGGTTGGCAGAAGTACAACAATATTGTGCTTCCTTGATTGTCTCATGGCAAACTCGCGTGCGTGCCTGGCGAGGACGAGGGAAAGAATAAGGGCAGCAAGCATCGGAAAATTTTACGTATGCTGTGTATCACTGGCAATGTGTAACCTTCATGGCGTGTGTTGGGACAATCGGCTTTTTTTCGCAGTGATTTGTAAGATATCGTGGAGTTATTTCTCCAGCTTAGAATTCATATGACTGACCATCTGGTTAACTGTCATCTCGTGACTCGTATGATAATATTCATGTCGATAGAAAGGTGAGTTGTGAGAATGACAGCATATGTGGGTAATTTAATGAAATGCCTGCCCGTTATTTGCAAAGCAGGAATACTTAATCATGAACCGCTCATATGTTATCGTATGTTCCCATTCCAGTTGAGGGTAGCTGCATGACATCTACCTAGATGACAAGACACGGACAATGGCACAAGCTGCCGCCAGAGAAGCATCTATACCGAGTTCTCGGACAATAGCATAGGACAAGTGTTGACAGGATGCCACTTGTTTCCACGACATACATTAAAATAACACGATGGTAAAATTAGGAAAAAGGAGAGAAGTCAATTCTGCATACTTGCAACCGTTGCATGTCCGTTGTATGATCATGATGTGGTCATGTTCTATACCGAATTTTCATTGCATCAAGCCACGCAGTAGTGTCCGGCTCGTCATGCAGGAAGCCACTTCTTGGAGCTTCGCTCACCCTGGGAGTCTCATTGCAGGCCTTTCTTTTCCCGGTTGTCAATATCGCATTTCCTATGCGATCGACCGCTGCAAGGCATGTCTCACCTGCTGCACTTTAATCAAATGGGGAGAAGTCACCTACAATTCGGATGCTGGTAGGTGTGATGCGGAATATAAGTGCTGCTAGTTGATAGAGCACTCGGGAGTTGAGGTTACAGAGAGAAAGGGAACAGAGCAAGAGCTCAACTTTCCATGTTGACCGGTTGAACGTGAACCTTCAGCTATTTCCTGCCGGCAGTTGGGTGTTGACGCGGTGATCCGTTCCCAGAAGAAGAACCCAACACATACACACACACGCACACAAACAAGTTCTTTGCCGATTCATGCAGGCAATGGCGGGCGCCTGTTCCAACGCGTGAGTTCGAGCGAAACCCGATCATGATGCACATCAAGTATACGAACAGTCACTACTTCCTGCGCGTGACCATGCTTGTATCTCGCTCCACCCCCCTTTCAACGCCGCCGTACTTGATCCCTCTTGGACTCGTCTTCCGATTTGGGCAGGGCTCGACCCGATGCAGCGACATATGACACGAAATAATGATTTGATATAGCTGCGTGGGATCGAATCCACTGGCCGTTATCGGGCTGCCCCCCAACGAGAACAGAGTCGACTCTTGAGGCGTCATCATCAGAATGAGTAAGGCCTATCATTAAATATACCGATGTGTATTAAGACACATCACTGCCATAGACACCTCAGTTGCAGCGGTCTCAGTACTACATCGGGAAAGAGACTCGGTATCTTCTCCTCTAGCATATGAAGGTCGTCCAGTCTCTTCGTCCATGTACGAGCACCCTTGGCACGGATTGGGCTCAACGCCATCTGATAACAGATGGAGAGAGTAGCTCATGTTGCGACTACCGCGGACAAGTGCCGTCCATGGAGCCGCACCAGATCTAGTAAATTCTCCGTGTATATTCTTTATTCCTCGCTGCTGGGCAAAACTGCAAATGATGGATACATATGTAGCTGTGTCTTGGAGTTAACATAGCCAGTGGGTTTCCTCTCTGACTATCCTTTGTAGACTATGCAATCCTGCTCAACGCGAGAAAGAGAAAATTTCTATAGTCCGTTTCATATCAACACAAGTGTGGGTGTCTTGAGGTGCCGTGGTCCGACGGGGTCTCGCAGTGCTTGTGATCAAGGAGCAAAATCATATAGGCCTTTTGGCTCCGGATATCGCAGAGGGAATCACACAAGTTTGCATTGCACAGGCTGCAGCAAGCTGAGCCAGCGCATGGATGCTGTGCGTACTTGACCTGCCTCACCTGGCGCCGAGCTGAATTGGACGGATTAGAGACGACCGGAATCAGAACCCGGGCACTTGCACCTCGGTTGACGACATTGACATTTTTCAAAACATGGTGATGCGCTTGGGCATGGTTCTTGGAGACGAGAACCTTAAAACTCTATTGGAACCGGGCCAACAGTAATGCACATTTCCCTTTAGGGGGTTGCCATGGCGCAGACTTCACAAAGGATCTCGTGCCAGGAGAGTGATTGTATAGTGGTATACTTCGTAGCTTCGGTTGAAAAGGGTACTTGCAATAGCACAGACAGTCTTGGGCTTGTTAGGTACTCCTCCCAAGTGCGCATCAGGCTGATCCGATTGCACGATCAGGCCCAAGGCAAGGCAGGCCGCCGCGCTCAGGTATGTTGAAGCCCCAGGTTAGCGATCAACGTGAATTCGGGACCGTCGAACCATGTCCACGCCTTACAATGAGATGAAACCTGCTTCCCGTCAGAAATGTCGACTTTTTGCAGTGAGTCCCCTAAGAGCCGCTCGGGATCCGCGCAGGGGTGACTAGCACCATGTATCATGCCCGTCGGAGAGCTCGGGTCAAGGTGACAGCCATCTGCCGACCTGCCGAACACACAGATGGGATGGGATGGGTTGAATGAATGGATGGATGATGATTTGTCTTGCTTCTAGCCGACGATTCTTTCGAGTCCATGTCTATGTAGTGAATAAACTCTCGGATGCGACCGAGCAAACGAAGGGGAATGTGGATGATACGACGCCGCATCAGTAGGCAGATTAAAAGTTGATGAACCAACTTGCGTGAGGTGGGAGGCGGAGGAGGGGCAGGCGGATGGGCGGACGGGCGTCAATTTTCCCTGGCTTTCAGGCCTCCCGCCCACTAGTCTAGGGTTTACGGGTCCCTCTGCCCCTAAGCGACTTTGAGGGGCTTTTAGCAGCTAGAATCATAATGCAGAGATGGAGTTAGATGGAAGAGGCTTTTCTACCACTGCAGCCATGGCCGTTGACAAATAAATCTTGTGGTGGCTGCGGAGGGGCAGAGGGTAGGTCGGTACATCAATCACTCAGTCAGCCAGGTTTGCACGTGTATGTATATACCTCGCTACCCAGGAGTATAATACACGGAAGAGGGTTACGTAGCTATGAGGCTGGCCTGTCAGAGGACGGCTAGGCGAGGCGATTGCCTTATGCAGAGGGTCAATCAAGAGGTTTTGGGCGGCCCCGTTCTCTAGACAGCATTGTGCTCCGTGGTCTAATGCAAGATCCCACGCCGAGGGAGGAAATGTGCACATTACGTGGCCGAAAATATATAGAGTGTACGTCTGCTTGTGTCGAATTGAATGAATGACGACCTGAACTGGGTGGTTGATTTCTCCAGAATAGAGTGCAGGCAGGACTAGTTCAGCTTAGCAGCTGTCGATCTTTTCGACCTTTCACTATAATCTTGTAAACTTGTGCACGTAGCCTGGTACGAGGACAGGCTGACCCGGAATGGCGCGCCTGGTAGCCGTTGTCTGCGAAGGAACCGACGACGATCTCGAATTCATTTACCGAGATATTCCTTAATTTTTCCTTTAAACTTTCGTCCCTTTCGACTTGCAGAGCCCTGACAGGTAGCATTCAAACTTTGATGGCCTGGACAAGATTGAGCCTCATATAGACAAGGGGTGATGCTGTTATGGGGTAGTCAAGGCTCGGCGGAGCAAGGGGGCCGATCTGGCGCTGGAGATTCTGTGAGCCCTACCAGCCTACTACAGTAGAAGTTAGCAGCAGCCCACATCCACTAAGCACCTGCCCATGGTTTGCGCCTATCGCCGTCGCTGAGCTGTAGCGCATGAATTTTGAACAGAAGGGTATCCATATTGGGGGTACTGAAACAGACAGGCCGCCGTCTCATGTTGGAGCCCTGGGGTCGTCTCCCAATCTGCCTCAAGCACGACAAACTGTTAATTTGCGCAGTGTTGTATTGCTTTTTGTCGTAGCTGTCGTGATTCCTTTTGTCGATGAAAACGATCATACAGTAGCCTCAAACTTCTGTCAAATTTCGTGAACTCGCGATAAGGGCACAATCTGATCTGTACCGCCTGTCGACGATCGATTCAACTGGGGAATGCGGGAACTGATGCCAGACTGGGATGCAGTTTCAGGCTACCCAGCAATGGGACTAGGCAAGGGACCTAGCTGGAAGTGACATGCAAGGGAGCAAGTAACCTTCAGGCCTTTCGTCCTTTCGTACGGTTCTTCATCAGGCCATCAGAAGTCCGGGATCTCGACTATCTGACAGTTGAAGCGTCCGTGATGAACCAATCGCATTGCACCGTTTCTTCCCATTGCGGTCCCAAACAACAGAGCAGCAAATGTTTGTGTAGCGGAACACAGTTTCTTCCCACTCACATGTCTGCCATGTCTGTTTAGTTTCCATGGTCCCTTGTCCTTTTTCGCCCAGGCACATGATATCCGGGGGCGCGCTCGAGTATGATCGCCAGTCCCGCTGGCCGCTCGTCGCCCATCGGCATCTGAAAGATTGAACAGAAGAGGCAAAAGGAGTTGACGACTGATGGGGCTGACAATCTGATCTGGTCATGGTGTATCTTGGGGCTGTACGTCCGCGTTTGCTCAAGGATGGTCATGGATTTGGCAGACGGATGTCTATTGTCTAAGTCTGTCGTCATCAAGAGCGTCGTCGTCACTGGCTACATATGGCAGGCAAGTGCCAGTATCGCGACATCTGTCAAAGATGCAATTGCGTCATCCCTCGGTCGAGACAAAATACTATGTACTGTCTTTTTATTTTAAGTTTATTGATACCGTGGCTTTCCCTACTTGTCGTACTTTCTTCGCCATTTGAGTGGGGTAAACATTGTTTAGAAAACAGCTGCAAGGAAATATCAAGGAACAAAATAGAAATAAATTCCGTGAGCTGTGCAAGTGTACTCACGAGGGGAGGGAAGGGAGAAAAAAAAGGCACCCTCAAAGCTGTTAGCGTGGTTATTCGCGTGGTGACCGGACAGGCGCGGGTGTTACAGAATACGAACCGCATGGAAAGCGCCCTGCAGAATATTACCTCCAGTCCACCCCACATACAAGTACTTCAAAGCACCATAACCCCTATGAATTACACAGTTGTCATCCAGCGAAAAGGGTCATAGATGGGGGAAAAAGAAACCATATTATGATCGTACTTTGGGTACTTAGTCCAAACTTCCCTCAAACACATCATACCATAGGACACATGCAGGCACTCTTCTCTGGAAATTACGCGTGAACCCCGTCGCGTGCAGCCCAGCTATACGCAGTCTGCACACGTCGAGTGCGCCCAAACCACCTGGTTCCATAAGTACATACTCTAAGTACAGGCTTTCCAACTGCAGGGTATCAGTTTGGGTTTACATATTGTGAGTTGAGCCCCTTGAATGTGACCAAATTCATTTATGTACACGACTTTGGTTAGTAACGGCCATGGGCAAGTCACAAACAAAGTGAGAATAAAACCCATTACGGTCATGTAGATCCATCAATGTATCTGAACTAAGTTGAACTGAGTACTACAGTACAGCTCTTGACCAAGCTTAGCTGGGTGATTGAGATATGGTATCCCCATAGCATCGCCCCTGCCCTGTTTCCCGTGCCCTGCCGCTTCCACCGCTGGCTAGAGGCCAAGGTACACGAAAAAAAACTATTTTTGATTTTGAGCGATGTCACCAGCCACGAACTCATGGATAATTAACCCGCCAATATCCCGCCATGTTATATGGTACTATCTCTTAGAATGGCGGCACTCTGAAAGGTACAGTGGACGAGGGTATATATAAACTTATGCGGCGCCAACCAACCGACCGACCGATAGTGGAGGAAAACAAAGACCATCAATGGAGCCGAGGCCAGAGGCTGATCAGACTCGGTAGCTCCCGAGAGGCTCAACTAACTAAAAGGTACCCAATCGTGGGCACTGACTTGACCCAAGAGAATTTACAGTTGAATTCTCATGCAGGTGTGCTAATTGTTGCGCTCGATTGCAGCTGCCCGTTCGCCGTCTTTCAGCATGTCCCAATTTGGTCAATCATTCTCCTTACTTGCACACACAGACATCAATTGGTATTCTTCCCTCCTAATATTTGTTTTGATAGGTTTACTTGACCAAGTTATCCACCGGTCAGATGCCAATCCGGTCACAGATCGCCCAGCCTCAGGATCTGCTCCAGGTGTGTCCCTCGACCGGTCCCTGAGCGTCTGGCGTTCTGGCATCAAACAGAAGCGCCTTCTCTTGCGAGGTTTCAACCCCAATGCCGGGTCTCAGCTTGCAGATCATCTATACACTCTCTTGCCTGCTGCGCCTCAACGCTTCAACGTCCTTCTTCTTTCTCTTCAATGCTATTCAAGCAATCGCACATGTTCATTGCCCATTCTGCTGCATATATTTCTAATGTGCAGGGCTTTGCTCTACGCGGTGCCCTAGTCGAGGTAGCCAGCTAGCCAGGTAGCCAGGTCCCCTTTCGTTCCCGCCTCTTCTGGAACACCTCAATACAATCACTACGAGATCCACCCCCACCCTGGCTTGGTTCATACCCTGGTGAAGATCATGGTTCAGACGAGCACTTGACGCCATGATCCGCCCGCAGACCTCTTTTGTTGTTGTACTTCTTGTTGCATGATGGTCTCCATCTTCCTGTAAAGTTCAAGTTGTGCGCTATGTCTGTACCTAACCTACCTAGGTAATGTAGGTAGGTACCAAACTTTACCTCTCTGCCCTCGCCCACCCAGACAGACTAGAACGCCTGTCACTATCCAGCACGTGCCTCACGCCTGGGGGAAATTAGCAAGGAAGGACACCGTCGTCCTAGCAAGCTGTAGCACGTACTATGGACAGGACGTGCTTTTGTGAACAGGTGCTATTGTACCTCAACGTCGGCGACTTTTACCTGTAAATTGTCGCTCAGTATGTTGTAAGTAAAGTAGGTAACCGCTGTCGACTTTGCCAATTGCCCGCAAGCATGCCCATCCTTTCCCCTGCCCGTCATCTGTCATATACCCACCATTGTACACGGGGCATCGCCTGTATCCGCGCACTCGCAAGCTATGTCCAATGTCGTCGTCGTCGTTGTGACGTTTTCTTCACCCTCTGTCCTTTTCCTGGGTCCTCGGACGACGAGAACAGACAAAGTCTTGCCTCGCGGGGGATTTCTTCTCTAGCAGACCTGACGTCTTGTACCGTATGTTCTTTAGCTGTCTCCGTTCTGGCCGTTCTGTTTCTTTCCTTTGGTACAGTGGATACCCTAGTCGAGAACACTTAGAACAAACTCTCAAACAGCTATTGTCTTCAGAGGTAGCCTCATATTCATGCACCAGTCAGCACAGCCCTCGTCCACCATCACATCCGTACGTTGCCTACCCATTGCGACTGCAGCCATCCTTTTTTGCTGCCCGTATCCACCAAATCTGGTTTAATTCCCCTTCTCCTGTACTTTTTCAAGCCACATTTTGGAGGTTTTACTTGTTAATAGACGCCGTTGAGTATTGGCTTACCTCAATACAGGACATCATACACCCGAGAGTGTGATATGGGCTTTGGTCTGGACCGTCTCCTTGAGCTGCACCCCCCAATTGGTTCTTCATACTATACGCCCCCTGGGAGTGATTTGGGTTTTACCTTTTAGTCGCCGGTACTTGGTCCCATCATAACATTGAGATACGCCGCCTTGCCCCTTTTGGGATGCTTGCACGCTATAGCTCTGTTTATGTACATCTGATCCCCTGCCTATATTAGTTACCAGGTTTCATCTTCTTCTGTTGCGAAAACCAAGCGAACGTCTTGCAACGCCCCCAGGGAGATCTCATCTGAAAGACCTTCCGTAAGCGTGAATGGTCAAGAGGCTTGTATACTGGTCTTCGTCTTAAGAAAGCGCTGCTCTGAAAAGACTTGAATACCATTCTTCGTCTCAAGAAAGGCCAATTCTTCAGTCGAGAAAGGTTTCTTCACTCCCGCACCCCGACATTCCTTCGTCGCTCATCGACTATCCTCTGATAGGCACTGGCTGCCTTCGAAATACCGTGCCCGGACGACTGGCGCATTTCCATCGGTAGCGGTTTCGGCTGTTTCAATCGACCAAGGCCTGTCAGTGCGGTTCTCTAACGTCGATCTTCTCGACAGATCTGATAATCATATTTGCTCAGCCCTGCCCCGGACGAGACGAACTCCCCCCTGTGACTCTCTTCTTCCATCTTCTTGTCATATACGCCTCGGCGCCCACTACAACTTGGAGTCAGAAGGGCAACAACATAAACCTCGACGCCTCCCTGTGCTGGTGCGCAGGTATTATTCAAAAGACTTCCCTTTTCGTACGACATTAGAGGCAGGCATGTAAAGTGTTCCAACAAACTTTACATTCTCGAAAAGTCCTGGCTGCGCTCAGGTTGTCCTCTCGAGGTATAACAGATAACAAATACGTTGGACCGAGTGAGAAAACTGGTTGAGCCAGACTCACTTCCTGTTATATAAAGCTTCCCAGCAATCGACAATGGATCTGACAACAATGTTGAACGCGGGGGCAAAGAGGGATGCCGGCGAGCAATCCCAATCGACAACAGTAACGCACAGGACATCAGGCTGGCCATCATCTACAGAGTGGGGGACGTCGTCAAGGAGGACGAGCGAATCCAGAGCCTCTAGAGGCACAAGGACGCCATGGAATGCGGACGGTTATTCCATGCCTCTTACCTTGGACACCAAGACGGTTACTCAAACAAGCGTACGCCCGTCATTCTATGGCTCGTCGCCCATTGACTCGGCAAGTCCGCCAAAGTCGCCAAGACACAAGTGCTCCGACAGCCAGAGCACAATATCTTCTTATAATTCGCCATTACATAGCAATCCTCACTCTCGCTTCTCCTCTGTCTCGACTGTTGGTGGTTTCAACCAAACAACTGGAGCTCTGATCACGGATCCGATCGCTCTATCAGCTCTGACAGCACTGGAGTCGAGGTCTTGTGACAACCTTGACTCAGCAGTCAGTCTTTCGTCCATGCCCGAGTGGCTTCCTGGAAAGTTGCCGAGAATGGAGGGAGGTGTCTCGCCAACCACAATTGCGGAGGAGCCTGACTTGGGCGACTACGATAGACCTGGCTCGCCATCTGACGCTATGTTGATACGGAGGGACCTTCAGAGCTCAGAGCGGATGAGCCCACAAGATTTGACCAAGTAAGTTATCACTCACTCACTGATGGATGACAAAATCATCTGGCACTTGGATCAATAATATGTGATTCACACTCCTCATCCCAATTTCTCGAAAGAAATTCTGTGCTAGTGCATGGAGTGGACAGTTCACACTCGTGGGCATTCTTTGAGCTTGGCATGCCTTCCTGGTTCTTCCCAAGTGGTGATTCAGTAGCATTGCTTCACGGTCGTCAATCCGACGTTCCTGCTCATTCACACCTCCTATCAAATTCCAAGCAAGAACGGCGACGAGTAGCTGCTATCTCTTGTCTATTCTGCCCATTCCCACACCTATAAATTCCCAATTCGGACAGACTACACACCAGACTATTCACAACACAACAACCACGTCTGGTGCCAATTATACTTGGGATATTAGCAGCACAAGCTTCAGACACCCAAACAGGTATTTATTTCCTCGACTGTTTCTCTCGTAAACTTGCAGCGCTGCAGCTCCCACGATTTGACGCCGACCATCAAGCTTCCAAGCCTGATCAGGATCCGTCATCTGGTACGAGCTGGGGATCTGTCTTCCGAAGCCCTGCAATCCTGTTCTTGCCCTCTCGTCACCTGTTTTTACGGCTTCAATCAAAGTCAAGAGATCGGAAGCAATTAGTCTCTGCTTGCCTTCGGATGTTCACGTTCGCTGTGTGCAAATTCTTTGAATTAGCTGAGCAGCAGCAGAGAGAATAATCGGTCCAAGCTCCTCCCAAGCTTTGATTCTTCTGGTCGTTTGTCTGTCCATTTTCGTTCCTGCCATTCTTTCAATCAGTCAACCTCCCTACTCGCATTTCATTTACTCATTCACCTCCGTTCACACACGCAAACCTAGAAGATCCGCCAGTGATTCCTTCCCCTCGTCGCACAGTTCTGACCATTCAATAGTCCAGATTCAAAGTCTTTCGGCAACTTCTTGGCTCTTCCCGGTATCCCTAAATCTCACAAGAGAGCAGTTTCCGCACCTGACTTTGCCGCCGCCAACGCCGCTGCGACTCTTCAGCGATCTACAACGCCGCCACATCAACTAAGGACACCACGACAACAAGGCGAAGATCGTACCGGTTGCATCATGGACGAGATCGACTCTGAAGAGGATTCTCCCGTCTACCTGCCGGCGCCTGACGAGCCCGTCAAGTGCATGTACGCCGCTAGATGTTCCACGGGCTCATCTCCCCGCAAGGCCATTTCTCACATCTTTGGTCGCAACAAGACTTGCACGCGCAATATCCCTCCTCACGTCTGGGTGCACTTTTGCCGCAAGCACTACCAGCGCACTCGCTATCGCAACAACCAAGAGTACAACAAGTTGCAGGCGCTTCTCGTCCTGAAGCAAATTCGACGTATCCAAGTCTGGAGCGATGGCAACAGCAAGGCTGGCAAGACAGGAGTTGTCCGCAACTGGTCTCTCTCTGTGCGCAAGAGAGAACAGAAGCGACTGGATGAGTGCGGTGGCGCCGGCCAGAAGAGACGCCGCTCAGGTGCCAACAGCGACGATGAGGAGGATGAGGATGTCGAGGTCATTGACCGAACTCCCACCACTGGTACCGCTGTGCCTGGCTGGCTGCTCAAGAAATGCGGCAGTGGCTATAGCACTGAACAGATCCTTGAGATTGTCAAGTCTCTCCGTGCTGAGATCGTCGCCGGAAAGTTGACCCAGATCCCCGACATTGAGATCCTGCCCAACATTGACTCGTCGGACGATGGCAAGGCCAAAGCTCCGATGAAGCGCAAGGCAAGCACCGGCAGCCACAAGCGTTCCCGTTCAGTCGGCTACGGCCAGGGATACGCTCAGGACATCTCCCCAATGATGCGACGTACCAGCCAACCCGGTATCAACCACAGCCACCGGCCCAGCTTGTCTCGGGTTCCTGAGAGCATGGTTCCTACTACCATGGGCCATGGTCAGCATGCTATGCTGCCTCACCGTCCCGCTTCGTACACGTACGACAACAGCATGCGCGAGAATACAATCCATGAGTCTTACTATGACAGTGGCGTTCCCCGTAGCTCCCCGTACAGCTTTGGTGGCCCTCTTCCGCCTGTTGGCGGCCCTCCCAGACTCGGTCAGACCACAGCTACCCAGCAGCCAGAGGTCAACCGAGGCTACTTTGAGGGCCGACAGGTTATGCATCAGCGCGCATCATCAGAGGCCGGACTGTTCCCCCACCCGCAGTTCACCTACCGCTCGCCGTACCAGCCTTACCCCTCTGAGGCTGCATACCACACTTCAAACAACAGCCCCTACGACCCGTACTCCGGACCGAGCTACAATAATGTTGGCGGCCCTCCGGGTTACTACGATAGTGTGCCTTATCAGCAGCGCTCCTGGGCTCCTCAGCAAGCCTGGGGCCCTGCCCCTGAGCCGCAGCAGTCGCCATACGCCATGCCTCGTCACGGCCGTCATCAGAGCGCCTCGGCTGTGCATCAGTCGACACCTCAGCTCCCGTTCCCCCGAATGGGCAACACTTCGGGTGACATGTGTTAGAGCACAAGTGCTGCCGTCGTAAGGAGACATGGCAATCAGAGAACGGCCTGATTGGAACCGCACAGGATTCCACCTTCCATGTAACTCCTATTCTTCTCTCCGCTTCACTTTTCCCTCTCCTTTGTAATATTTTCTTTGTACAGACGCGATAGGGTTGCGGTAGCCTTTGTATCTTTTGTACAAGCGCCGTACTCGCCGGGTTGTTCTCGACGACAATCGGATGACTTTCATGAACTGAAGTCATCAAGGGCGGAATGCATCGACAATGGTGTTCAGCATCTTCAGTGCGCGCTGGTATTTCGGTGTTCGGTGGAAGAGGAAAAAGAAAAGATTTCCGGAAAATACCCCCATTTATTCGACACGGCATCGTCCCCGGCGGATAGGCTGGTCATGGTTTTCGCGAGGAGTTCTCAGGGCTGCATTTACTGTATCGTTTCCTTTTTCCCACCCTTTGTTCATCAGCCGCCGCAGGGAGGCCAGAGTGGCAAGGGATCCGGGTGTTAATGTTTTTTCCCTCTCGTTTGATTTTCGCTCAGCCATACCATCATGCGCAGAGGTACGACACGATACCCTCATGAAGCTAGCAAGACTAGACAGGCAGATGAATAAACTACAGGTGCAAACCTTACTAAATTTTGATCATCATGTTGGTGATGAACTTGACAATTGTGGCACCCATTCCTTTGTTGCAAAAGGTGATAAGTTTTTGAAGAGATTCGTCTCACCGTGACTCATGTGATTGGCCGACCAACAACTTGGTTCTCTTTTAATTAACGCCAAAACGGGACGCGACTCCAAGTCTATACTGAAGACGCGCCTAGACGGGTGCTCCCTAGGGGGGCCCATTTATAACAAGGTGTCAAAACGTGCGTTCCATGCTTGACGTGATTACCCCCAAGGTCTTGTTCACTTGATTGTCAGCTATTCAATCTTGAGCAAGATGGCTTAGGCCGGATGTTTTCCATAATTCTCGCGTGTTGCAAAAGGTCGTAAGCCTCCATTTGTGATGGCCACAGGCGAAGACAGCTACCGAATACAAGATTCGCACGCACACTTGTGCGGAACCTAGTTTCATAAATTCACATGTTGGTTTAACTAACAAAACTTTCGAAAATTCATACTCGACAGTGGTTGTCGTGTCAGACAAGTAGTCGAATTCGAATTATCTTTACAATTATTGGTGTTATTGCATTTCACGTGCCTGAAATAGTTCGTATGGTTTCCAAGGTAGAGCAGCGAACCTCTAATTGGTTGAGAGCATGCAGAGGCAAGGTGTCCATGATAGAAGGTCGCTATTCATCTGCTCTATAAATTGAAGCAAAGCATGACCATGACGATAAAGGAAATATTGATAGAGCGTCTTGTGTTCCCCCAAAGGATCCAAAGTCCTGTATAACAAAGTCTTTGTCTATCTTGAGCGTGTGGTCGGACTCACAGGTTGAGGTAATTCGATGATTGTCCGTTTCCTTTGTCTCTTTTATCTGTATATCCTGCACTATCTGCACAATTACCTTGTCCCATCTGAGTAGTCATCAATAGGATATTAGATATCATAAACTGCCCTGGTCTCTTTCACGCCTGCTGGGTGCACGAAAGGGAGCATGTTGTATATAAATATCACAGACATGGCAGGAGCTGCATGTACTTGTACAAGGACTTTGGTGCAATGGGCAGCACTTCGTCCCCCAACATTGACAAGGCCGTTTGCATTTTTCTTCACATCAAAAAGTGTTCCTCTGGTCACTGATTTTCCTGGCGCGATTCCAGAGGCGCGTCTGAGAAATTGGGTGACTGCCAGTCGCGACTTTTCTCGCTAGCGAAAAGCGCGGTATTATTCCATTTTCCAGTATTGAAATTATTTTCCAAGGCAAACGCGAGAACAGAACCTTCAGTTCCTGCAAACTGATCACCAGTCTTACTTCTTCATTCACCTTGGATCACAGCAGATCCTGCTTCCCGCGACATTACAGCATCCAGGTGCAGACCTTAAATTCACAATTTCAGGCTGGGAACATCTAAATATCTACAGTCTCCTTCACATTCCCTCGTCTGACAAGAAGCTTGTTGGGATATCTACCATCCTCTCACCTAAACTACGCGCATCTGAACCATTCTCGAGTACCTGTACCTCCATCCCCCCTTTCTCAACTTATCATCTACACAAGTCCACAAAAGTCCACACAAGTCGCGGACTCTCCGCCAGCTTTTTGCTGTTCACGATCAGGCCTGTTTCCAACAGTGATCCTCAACTCTTGCGCAGCGTCGCGTAGTCGCCGCAACAATGTCGTACTTCAATGGCATCACCATTACCACTCCTGACACCGACACGATGGCCAATGACTATTTCAACGGCATCACCGTCACCACTCCCGACCCCATGGCCCACAACGCCTGGCTTGGTGCTGGTCTCAACCGTCCCAATGTATTTCGTAACATTACGAGTCAGACTTTGGCCGGTGAGGACGACAAGTTCTTTGACGAGCATGACAACGAGGCTCCTGCTGGCGCTAAGACCGTCGCATTCGCCTTTGACATTGACGGCGTTCTGATCCGCGGCAAGGAGCCGGTTCCTGGTGCACGTGAGACGATCCAGCTCCTTCAAAGCAAGAAGATCCCCTTCATCTTTTTAACAAACGGCGGCGGAAAGACCGAGGAGAAGCACGTCGAGCAGCTGGGACAGCGTCTCAATCTCAACTTGACCGCAGCCAACTTTGTTCAGTCGCACACGCCCTTTTACGATCTTGTCCCCAAGTACCAGGACGAAACAATTCTTGTGCTTGGCGGTCATGGCGACCAGATCCGTGACCTCGCCCACGCTTATGGTTTCCGCAAGGTCATCACATCGTCCGACCTGGTGGCAGAGTGGCCACACATTCATCCATTTCCGGAGATGACCAGAGACCACCACTCTAGCCATGGTCGACCTACTGGTACCACCCCAAAGGTTGCCGCGATTCTCGTCTGGTCTTCACCCAGAGACTGGTGCCTTGACTTGCAGATTGTCACAGACCTCCTGCTTAGCAGTCACGGTAACCCTGGAAAGAAGTCTGCTTTCAACAACTCGGAGCATCTGCCAAACTATGGCTTTCTTAGTGAGAATCAGCCACATTTGTTCTTCTGCAACCCGGACTTCGAGTGGAAGACTCAACACGAGCACCCTCGCTTTGCCCAGGGTGCCTTCCGCGCTGCCCTCAAGGGTATCTGGGCTAGCGCCACACAGGGTCGTGCCGAATTGAAGTATACAGTCATCGGTAAGCCGACCAAGGCTACCTACACATACGGTGAAAAGGTCCTCACCACATACAACGACTCGCTCAACATCGAGCTTGGCCGCGAGCGCAAGATCAGCAAGGTCTACATGATCGGAGATAATCCCGAGTCGGACATTCGCGGCGCAAATGAGTTCGAGTCGCACATGGGTGCCGAGTGGCGAAGCATCCTGGTCGAGACGGGTGTTCACCAGGCCGGTACCAAGCCAGCATACGAGCCGACCATGTATGCTCGCGATGTCAAGGATGCTGTCATGAAGGTTCTCGCTAAGACCAACCCCAATGCACTGGACGATCTTGACTTCCAGCTGGCCAATCTTGGCTTCAGCAATGGAGAAGACACTGGCAATCAGAACAGTGGCAACTGATGCTACACGTTTAGAAGACCCGTACTTGACGCCCCAAAAGAAAGATTCCGGTCATATTGACGGGCTCATGTTTGCGAGAAGATATGGATGGCACTAGAGGATGCGCCCTTGTAGGCGCTTGAACCCTTTGTACAAAAGTTTTGGTGTTTATGATCCTTTGAGCAATGCTTTGCTCGTTATGGTTTTGTGTTGTTTGATCGAGGGGCCTTTTGCCTTTTCGGTCAGTTTGGAAGAGAGCATTCTTGCTAGACAGAGGGTGCTAATCCCAAGATCAGAGGCATAGAGGAAAGTATCAGGCAAGATACGGATGATAATGGGAAATACGAATTGGAACGATAGACAAGAATTCACAAGGCAACTAATTCACGAATGACATGATCTGCAAATAATCCTCGCTTTTGCTTTGTCAGTTTGCATGTTTCCAGTGAACGACTTGCCGGTATTGTGATCTGATAATTAAAGCTCTAACGAGATCTCGCCAGAGAGGACTCGACATGGCCAATCCATACACCACCGCAGCTCGTCTGGCATGAGCTGCTGAATTCCATTGATATCCCGATGCAAGACCTCATAGTCCCCTTCGCCGTCCATCCACCAGGCCGACTCGATCGGCACGAGAAGAACCAGTACCCGCGCAATGAGCGCCATGGCCAGCGGATCGTGCCGATCGAGCAGTGCGCGAAATGCGGGCGGAACATTGACGGGCATGGTGCAAATGAGTAGTCGAATATTACGCTCGTCCATTCCCGAAAAGTAGGCCCGGTAGTACGAGACAATATGTCGACGCGCCGCATGGTAGGCAACCTGTTCCTCGTCCTGCTGTTCGTCTTCCTCGCTACTAATGCCAAACCTAGCAAACAGGACCTCGAGGTCATCCTCCAACATCTCAAGCCGACACCGAGACTTTTCTGGCAGCTCAAAATCCTCGATCCGCAGCGGCGCGACCCGATGGCCATACCACTCGTACCCCATACGGCCCAGCACGGCCCGCCGACGCACATAGAGCGTCGTGACCCCAGAGAGCATGGCCCACGCCTGGAGCGGCAGCTCATAGGGCTCATCCGGGCGGCGCTGGTGCGCGAGGAGCCAGTACAGGACGGAAAGCAGCACAGCTGACAGCCACACGGGCTCCGTGATATCTTCGCCGCCCTCGCCCTCGTAACCCTCGTGGTAGCGCCGCAGCGCCGCGCGGTGATCGGCCAGGGAGCGGCCCAGGTACCGCGACACGGCGAGCGGCAGGGTGGGATCGCCCGTGCGGCCGTGCAGGTGCAGCGCCGTCAGCGCCAGCAAGGGGTTCAGCACCACGTCCGAGGTAAAGGCCAGCTGGGGGATGATGCACTGCCACATGGCCTGGGCCGCTTTGCCGTTGCAGTCTGGTAGGGTCTTGCTGGTCACCGAGGCGTAGTAGTGCATGAGACGCAGCTCGAGGGTTCTCCAGGGGCTTTCTTGGGACGATAGCGAGTCTGGCTGGATCAAGGGATTGATATTGACCGCGGGAGCTGGAATCCTCTGCGTCAATGCATGGTGCTGTACTTGTTTCGGTTTTTGTTTTTGTGACGGGACCGCACAGGACCGTCTTGGTGGCGCATCTGCGTATTCACATGGCTGCGTGTTATCCATAAAGCGCCTCGAACAGTTTCCGCAAATGGGCCTGTTCTCATCACATTTGACCTCTGATTAAACCAAAATCGTTAACGTTCTGTTGATCTCGATGTGTTTATGGATAGTCTTCATCAAGTCCGAGGGGTGTCCTTGATCTAGAGTACTTACTTCTGACTCGACAGCTTGCGCAACCGGTCCGCGATTTCCTCAGACGAGGGCCAGTTGGTGCTCCAGTGCCAGACATAGTGTATCAATTTCTAAGATCCCCCAAAAGCGCGTCTAGCTCTCTTTATAGCAAGTCGATAATGATTTCCCTTACATGTCTCGTATGGTGTGGCCGAGTCACCTGGCTGCGAATAAATGGCCGACCACTATAAATCCACGATCACTTGTCGATGAGTTTACACTTGCGAGATCGTAGGTAGCAAATCGAAGATATCACAAGTTTCCACGGACTACACAATGCATGCGAAGTTAAGCTATGCGTCAAGATGATATCGGCAATTGTGACAGGTACAAATAAACAAGGACAACAAGGCAGAAGTTTGACATGAGTAGACGTTGAAGTCGCTTACGAGGAGTTAATCGGCTTTAAACTAAATCATATAGCGTCTGCCTGCTTTATTAGTAAGCCGTCTGCCATTACATCGTATACAGACACTATAAAGCGCCAACATCAAGACACCGCTAGTTCTCTCAATCTAGGCGAGAGACTCTTGACTCGAGTCATGGTCCAGTCGTTTACCTACTTTCCATGTTGTTGATGGCACCTTGGAGAAAATCACCCACTGATCCTCCAGGCGGACGGTATAAGCCCCTTTGGATAGAATGACTCGATTTTCAGGAGGCTTTGGAAGCAACACGATGCAGGGATTGAGGAAATGGTCCAACAGATCTCAATAATCTTGATTAGCTATACTAGATAAAGGTCATGTTGACACATGATCTGCGCGTGCCCCAATCAGGCTCTAGTTATGCTTCAAATTCATTCTTTCACCACCTGTTCCGATCCACTGCTGTTGCGCTTCATAGTGATGGAAAAGAACCAGGCCAGTATGACTGACCACAATAGTGCCGCGTTTTCGTGTATCGCGGATTCCGCGTCAGCCAACATGCGTTATTCCAGAACCATCACATCCTCTAGCCTCAGCTCCGGCTCCAAGCAGCATCTCTCCGTGTGCCGAGCAAGAACGGCATGTTGGTCCAGCTGCCACTTAGACGGACCGTCCATTGGAAACTGTTTTCCCTTATCCCCTTGGCGCCATTCAGATTCGCTGTATCCTGGTCAGGGAAAAGACTGGCGAGTGCGCCAGGCTATAGCCTGCGGTTATGGGACGGTATTGCTCGTTTGCAGAAAATCAGGACGGGAGGCGGTTTGACAAGACGTCCGGAGAATTTCCACAGGCCTGAGCTGGCATGTCAAGGATCACATGTTCCCCAGTGTCTGTAGGCAATAAGATGAACAAACCCCAGTCAAAATCGTGCAGCATATTCCAGCAATGTCTCCTCCTGTTGAGATTTCGTGCAGGGGGCTTGGAAACAATCAAAAGTGAATAAATAAACGAAATCAAATTTGTACTCGATGATTTTTTCTGCCACCCCTCCTGAACGCCAGTTGCTGTAACTTGATTTTCCGCCTGCCCAACGATGCTGTCACATACTCTGTTGACAGCGGCCGCAGAAAGGCGAAAGATATATGCTTGCCTTCTTCGAACGACCTGCTCCGTGCCGCTCGGCCACTTCTCCTTATGGGTATCCTTGATTGATTGTTGTTCATTCGACTTGAGCATGTCTGTTGCCAATTGCTGTTCCTTCTCTGCCTGACCTGTGCTTGTCCATTCCTCCCAAAACAGATGTGAGACTAACTGTAGTCTTTCCTCAATCCGTTTTCCAATGTGTCATTGAAACATCGTCGTCATTGCCGAGGTATAGTTCGATGCCGTATAGACCCATGGTCATAACCACGTTGATCCACCGCCACGTATTACCCCCAGCGTCGCCGTCTCGTAGCGTCCAGCCTTCGTCGCCATTCGTAGAGAAATGCTGCAACAAAAGACTCGTGTAGACAGCAATCAGGATTGATGGTGAGAACCAAGAGAGAAAGCCCAAGATGCGATTCGCGTTATCGGAGTCGTCCCAAGAAGCTTCCTCAAGCAGTGCTCTGGCACCAGATTCACGCACCGCCGGAATGATACGAGTCGCACAGTAAAAGACAATGGTTCTGTATGTCAGAGAGATCATGACCGAAGGCGCAATGGTCTGGAATGCCGCATGAAGGAAGCTCAGCGAAGAGTAGACAGCGGAAGGCAGCGATCCCAAGAGATGCAGGAAGGTGGAATAGCTGGCCATGATGATGGGAGGAAGAGGCGGGAAATCTGGCTGGTTTGCAGCCTCCCTCTCGGCAGCCTCAACAGCCTCTGGTGACTGGACATAATCGGTAAAGATTTGGTATATGCACAGGACGACGTATGCGAAGAGGAGCGAGGACTCGACGGGATTGCCACGACCTGAACCAATGCCGATTGCGCACAAGAATACGGCCGATGTCATCGTCACGCCGATCAGTGTCGCATCAAGGTGACTGATGGTTGGGAAGAGGGCGATGCGCCATAGAAAGTAGACGGCGCTCGCAATCACGGACGCAGAGAAGATGAGGAGAATAAGCTGAGACGAGAGTCAGCGCAATGTTACACAATACAGATTCCCATGAGTACTTACCACCCAAGTATCGCTGCGTCCCCTGTTGACGAGCCATCGCGTGATTTGACCGGCGGCCTGAATCACCAAGAGGGTGCAGAAGCCCTCAAGAAGCTGGAACACCGGGCTGGAGTAGCTAAGCGTCTTGTCCCATCCTCCAAGCGCGACGCTCTCGACTAGGCCGCCGTCGCCAAAGAAGTAATCGGTCCAATTATTGTGCTTCTTGCCAAGACCGCCAACAGTTCTCGAAACCCAGTCTGAGCTGTTCGCGTCAACTGCAAAGCGGTGGAGAGACCAGATCAGCAGAGCAGGAATGACAACCCATTGCGCCGACTGTATGAACTTGGTGAGACTCCATCGAAAGCGCGACTCTTCGGGTGTCGCAAGCTTGAAGGCGCTGTAGATGAGGTAGAAGGAGAAGAGGGACAAGCTGTAAGCCAGCCCACTGTCGCGACCTCCTACATCGAAGGAGATGGGAATCGAGAGAACGACGGTGAGCAAGAAAATCGAGCTGGTGAAGATGCGGAAGAACCACCACATCGGCGCGTCTGGGGTGGCTGCCACCGCGCCTTATCAGCGAGGCTTCTGGCCGGATCGACTCGAGTTGAACAATATGGACGCTGAGACGTCTGTGGGGTCAGACAGTCGGTCGTTCGGTTGGTCAGTCGGTCGGTCGGTGCAGGTGGAAGAAGGATCAAAAATTATTTGAGCTGAGACGAACGATAACGGACGGCTGGGCTGAAGAGGTCAGGGCGTTCGCTGGTCGGTGTCCCGAGGTTTGGGTTATCAACGGGAGGCGGGCCGCAAGATAGCAACGAGCACGTGTCGTTGGGCGGAGGGACGTTGACTGCGACAGCTTGCGGGAGGATCTGTTGTCGGATGGATTTAAAGATCGCCAGACAGGTGGAAAGAGGAATAAAAATGGTCAGTTCACTTCAGAAGCCCTCGTGTCCTGACTCCTGAGGGGTTGTACAGGTGCTGGATGCCCTGGGGAAGGGGAGAATGAATTATTATTAATTTTTTGAGTTAGGCAGGCGGTGGACTGGTTCGAGCAGCTCGAGTCTGGAACTGACTTCCTTAGCCTTGGGCGTCTTCCAAGAAACAAACCTGCGATTTCCAACTGAGGTGGCTTCTCGCACGATTAGGTTGCCAGCTACCGAGTTGATCTACGCTGGCCTAGCCAAATGACCTTGTTTCTGAGCTTCCAGTTTACAGGGGTCCTAAAGTGTTCAACTGGCCTGATTACCTACATACGTTTTATCGCTTATCTACACGTGGCTGCAAGATGCAAGATGAACCAAGTGCATACATACATTGGATAATAAATGTTCCTGCACATATCATAGTCTTTTTGTGTTGGTTTCCTTGATACTACCGTGAATGTGTCTCATGATACTTGACCGTCATGTGCAATTGGGTCAGTTGGTAGACACACATACAGCACGATAAGTGCACACATATTTTTGTGTGCGGAACAAAGTCCAAAAAAGCATGTGAAATCATACAATAGGTCCCGTGCTGCCCAAAGGCTAAGACTGCGGATCTAGCCACATCAGTTTGCAGCTAGCAGTGGAGATTAGCAGCTACGCTCCCTGTAGATCTGGGCTATCCTTTGCCGTCATCGCTTCATCATGTTCACCGCAACACCAGCTGTAGTGTAAATAGAAAAACTTTAGAATAGGATGAATGAGTAGTCTTGCAGCATGCAGGCTACTTGCTATGGTTGTCATTGACGGCACCAATAACACTTGTTGATTTATTCGCTACAATTTTAGCCTCCGCAAAGCGTCCGCCTACAATTGCTTGCTGGCAGAATGATAGGCTCAAAGAGGGTGCTCGCAGTTCGTCAGTTCATGCAGGGGCACGACACAAGCTTGGAACTTAAGAATGCGACTGCGGCCTCACTTTCATCATTCCCGACAAGGGTAAAGACATGAGAGATTCGAGACAAGAATTATATATGATAGGATTGACATCTTTCACATCTGATTCTGATACCGTCAGTTTCCCATTCTACCTTCTCGACGTTTTCACACGGCACCTTCCGTTTACCTGGCTATGCCATGTAGACCGTACATTGGTACCGGCCGCTCATGCATCGCGCTTACCACCTTGGAGGCGGGGTGCTCTCAATCAGTGCAAGCTCACCAAACTCACCAATTCCACGAATTCAGCCATTTCTTACCTGGCTCTAGTCTCATGCGATCCCGCGTCCTGGATTGAACAAGCCTCGATCATGTTAACATCTCATAGGGTATCGTCAAAACACGAGTAACTTGAGAAACGCACTTGCACAGTTTTTCGTCCTCTTCTTTCATTGTAATAGCATGTCCTGCTACGGCCCGTCACCGGTGAAACATGATCGAACTGCGGATCAGATATCTCGGATAACGACGCTTGCAGAAATCCGATCCCGGCGTCCGTTGAAGAGCCGGAGAGACTTTTTCCATGGTTCCTGAGCCAAAGTTCGGTGCCCTGTCAAGCCGGACTCAGGGCTCGGCTGCCTTCGGACAGAGTATATTGATGATTGTATGCAGCTGTCAGTCGTTCACAGTGTTGCATTGCTGTGTTGGCACGAAACAGCCAACACAATGGCAATGCACTTTGTTTCTCGAGCGAAGACTCGGTCGCTTGTCCTGCAGAGCCCGCGGCTGCATGGAAAAAGCCTTCGCAGCGGCGAAACGCCTTGAGGTCCTTTTGGCGTCGTCGTACATGCAGGCTGAGCCTTCCTCTTTGGAAATGTGGTTGATCAGTTGGAGAAAAGACCCTGGCCATCCTCCGCTTTCCAAATCCACCCGCTGCGTTGTCTAAATGGGCCTTCTCCTCAATTTTTGTGATTCTGGTGATGCTGAAGCACTCGAGAATTCGTCAAAAATTCACATCTCACGGGAAGAACTTTTACAGCTGCAAAGCAGAACAGGATTTACAAGTAGCACAATCAGGGACAGTATCGATTGATCGGCTTGCCGTAAAGATTTAGCGACTTCAGGTGTGCTGACGCCGTTTTGGTGTTGGCCTATCGGTCACAGCCCATGCGGCCACCTGCCGTGGGGCACACTTGGCTCCCAGCCGCAGATATAACCCCAGCCTGACTTGATAACCGACATTTCCCTCCTCAAATATCGGAGGAATTCTCTTTGTACTTTGCTCTATGCTTTTGCTTCAAGTTGTAGCTTCATTTTTGCTTTCGTGTGAACATTTCCTTTAGTTTTTAGTTGGAAAATGGAGAAGCCAATGAGCCAAAGGTCTAGGCATCCACGGCCAACTCCTTTCTGGGACCGTCAGTTTTCGAATAATAACCTGGTGAGTCTGTTCTCAGCCTCGCCCACCTCCCGCACCCTCGGCTGTATAGACTCTCCAGCTGGCATCTGAATGAATGATGTAGTGGCCGAGAGGATCACTGAGACAGAACATGAGCTATTTGCTGACAGTCACGATAAAGCTGGCACGTACATTTCGTGGGAGTTCCAGCGAGGAAGCCACCGGCACAACAAATCTCAATGACATGTTACCACACTCCAAGGAAGCTGGGTTTGCCCCAGAAGATATTTACAAGCACACGGGGGATGCGTATGCCAATGAATGGTCTTCTGAGGCGGAGTGGCATGTACCTGATAGGTGAGCTCGACATCGTGTGGACCACTCACCAACAATTCTTGCTGACAGTATTCAGAGAGGGCAAATACAGGTATCTGCAACACATCAAAGAATTGTCTACAGCTTGGCCACACCTGCGATACTTGGCGCAATGGATGGAAGTCACCACGTCACCCATAAAGTGGGAGCAATTCAAGAAGATGGGTATCCAGAGTGAGGGCTACCGCGCCGCACGTGCGGCTCGGACAAAGGTAGCTGTTGTTGACTTCTCCAAGGATGGAGCGGCGGAAGTTGTGAACAGAATCAACCACAGCGATCTTCTCCTAGAGACACTGCAAACACCCCAGCCTGAAGAAGTCAGCCGTCTGTACATCGTGGAGGATTTGTCTCGGGACATGATCGAGTATCTTGGTAGAGAACTAGACATTGATCCGCTGTTCTTCAGAGAGCATATCAATGACTACCTATGGTACAATGTACTGGACCCATGGGTCGAGCTTCCCGATCTGGATATCGTCTCAAGGGAGCGCAATTTCTTCCGATTATCCTATGTTCAGCCACGTTACTTCAAGGACAAGGATAGTTTCCAAGGGGCCAAGGAAGAAATAGGGCGGTTCAATGTTCTTCGCAGACTCGACGACGATGGCAACCATAAGGCTGTGTTTGACGCGAAAGAAGGCAGAGTAGCCCTGTTGAGAAGTAAGGCATCCTTGTGGATCAAGCCACGAAAGGAAGGCGACGAAAGAGGTTTCACTGGTAAGATAAAACAAGCCAACATATAAGCATATTGCACGAAGCTGACAAGCATGTAGGTGTTCTCCTCATAGATCCGTCTATCACTAAAGGGCACGCCTTGTGGGGAGGATATCGTCCATTCTGGAACTCTCCATCGTACAATGACAGCAAAGATAGGTATTTGTGGCAACAAAAGTCGTCTGTCTTCGAAGATCTGCTGTTTTGGATCACACAGATGAAAGAGCAGGATGTCAAGGATATAACCAGAAATCCCAAGGTAATGATGTTCAGAATGGCACAGATCATTTGCTCGGATTGGAACATCCTCGTACGGTACATCATGGCCCGTCTCGGACAGATAGAGTGGGAGCTTGAGCGACCTGACTTCCGCCCTAATTCGAACACCAGCGTGGCCGCCTCACTTGACAAGCTGCACACTTGGCGTCGGCGCCTTCCTTCGTGGAAGACTATGATCAAAGAGACGCAGGAAAGGTTGTTTGGCGAGCTCATCACCGGCCCGCAATACAATCTCCCCAGTAACGTCTCCGGTGGCTTCAACGACGACTGTCTCTCGAAATTGAAGAAGGACTTTGACGTGGTGGAAGCTGAGCTCGTCGAGCTCTGGAACCGTACAGAGCGTATTGCCACAGTTGCCACGGCTGTGACGTCAATTGAGGAGAGCCGCAGTGCCATGAATCAAAACAGGTCCCTCGGTCGTCTGACATACCTGGCGGTCATCTTCGCACCCCTGAGCTTCATCAGCAGTTTCTTCAGCATGGCACCCCAATTGAGTGAGCTTACGACGACGATCTGGATCTACTTTGTGGTAGCTATTCCGGTCAGCGCCATCGCTTTTCTCTTAGTAGAGCCTTCTGTGCTGAGGTGGGTGAAAAGCTTCTTGCCAGATCATCTGAAGAAGGAGAAGAATAATTGATCTCGGTCTTGTCTGAGAGCAATTGCAGGGTGTTAATGAATTCTCCTATTTTTCACTTGTTCTTCTTGTCTACTTTTCCCCCGGCTTGTCTTTCTTATCAGCGTATATGGCTTGGGCCACCTTCAACCATTGTGACGACTTTACGATTATGAGAAACGACCTTCATGGGAATGAGCCTTCATCCGAAAATTGCATGGAGGAATGCATGGCAAAATTGGTATGGGATCATCACGATTACCAAGCAGATACATTTTCATCAAGAGAGAACACGACGACCTTAGTATATGAGCATGAATCAGATTGAAATTTAGAACCATGCGAGCTGTACGAACGCATGAGCAATCGTTCACTGACTACTTTAACAAGTCACGGGAGCTGCGACTCGACAAGGCTACTCTACACTTTGCGCGATCAAGATGGTGTTTGCTTGTGTCTCAACCTCGTAACACTTGGTGGTTGAATGTGAGTACTCCACCACGCATGTATCGAAGCAGCTCCCAGTAAGCAAGAACTGATGCTTTGATGGTGGATTTTGCGGATTTTGTTCTTGGCATGTCGATATCGTCAATACTACAACCATGACTTCGTATCACATTCTTACATTGTCCCGGCACATACAATTGTCCAAGTTACAAGACCCACATGGACTGTATGCTTGCTGCAGAGAGCGAACCACTTCTCTATTTCATTCCTCGGATAAGATCAAATCAGCCAAGCGCACGATCTCGTCAGCTACAGTATCAGGCCGGTCCAGCTGTATGAAGTGGTCGGATCGTTCAGCCACAACCGGGCCTCTCCGTCTACCTTCAGGTACCGCCAGCAGCAGCTTCTGGTTATACTCATGCCAATAGGGGTCAATATACTGTCGTGCGTACTTGGTACTAATGCCCATCTTTGAAGACACGAGAACGTGTGTTCAGCAGATACTCAAGGAAGTTCTTAAATACTATGACCACGGAACGAAAGCTTACCTTTTCGGCATCCTCTCCAAAGATGACGGTCGGATCATGACCCACAACCGTAACATACGGATGCCCGGGTAGGACGGGCTCTTCGGCGAGGGGCAGTAAATGGAGAAAAGCCGCCCGTTCAAATCCCTCCGGATTGGGGACCGAGGGGTGAAAGACACGGCGGGTAGCCTCGCGCGTGCGCGTCAGCTCTGGCGGCTCGCCTTCGGTCGGCGGCGGGTACAATGAGACGAAGTCCGAGTTGACGATGCTCGGGTCAAGGAGCAGGACGGCCCGGCAGGCGGCCGTCACATCCAGATGATCAGCGGACGAGCTCTCGTCCGAGTCCTTGGTCTGGTGATTGGCGAGCAGAAGCCTTACGATCGCGGCGCCGATGCTATGTCCTACAATCACGATCTTCGCCGTCTCTAGAGGAGCAAACCCCGGCTCGCCTCGCCGGCTGATCTCGCATAGAAGTTCGTAGATATCACGAGCAGCCGCGGCGCCATTATTCCACGAAGCCGGCACATCGTCAGGCAAGTGAGGGGTGTCGCCCTGACCAAAGCGGTCGTAGGTCAGCAGCGTGTAGCTCGAGGGCAGAAGGTCAGCGACACCTTGCCAGGCGGCCTTCGGCCTGCCAAGCCCATTGACAAAGACGACAGCGATATCGGGAGCAGCAGCCGGTGATGTTTTTCGAGTTTGTGCTTCTTCGGCATCATCATCATGACCATCGTGATGCTGCTTGCCGCTGCCACGCCGGATCTCGACCGTCAGTGGGGCGCCGCCGCGCCAAGGGATCGGTACCGTCTCTACTACAGCCGAGGCATGACGAGACTCTGCCGACACCATCTTCCTAGGCACCATGTGGAAACGACACGAAAATAAGTAGGGCTGAAACAAATCGGTTGATCAGCGCGAGTGCAGCAGAGGATCGTGGGGTTGCCTGCCCTGGTTCAGCTCTGTTGCAAAAATGTCGGTTCAGGTTCCGGTCATGATGCGAACGGGTAATGTCGCCGCGGCAATCTTTCGCTTCTTGCTTGCTCGCGCAGATCCAGGTTGGATAAACTCGGATACTGTGTGGAACTCAAGATTTCAATCAGGAGCACAGATAACAATCACAAACTCGATGAGTCAAAGAGTGGCTTTTTCTGTAATTTCTTGCGGATGTCGTTTATATTTCGAGGCAGGTAGTACCAAAGAATCTGATAAGACCCAGAGACCAAACTAATCCGGTGTCGGCAAACTGTCCGTGGGGCAGTAGACGGTATACTCGACTCCACTAATTAGGTAGTATACTCGGTCAACAAGAATCGAACATAGCTATTCAACACGGATTAAGCACGTAGGATCACACAGAGTTATTGTAGCTTTCAGATATGTTTTGTATTGTCATGGCATTGGCAAATGTAACGACTGTTGAAATAAATTCTCATCATTCGTGAGCTAAGGATACAACCCGACTCGACCTTTTCCTAGCCGTCCAGCCTACTTGTGTAGGCATATGTGTACAGGGCAGGTAGAAGGAAACTAATTACAACATTTGTAGTAGTATGAAACACCTAGAGACTGAACCACACCAGAACCGCTCAAGCAGCATCAGAAATAGACAGCTAAGGAAATAAAGATTCCAATTTGGAATTTGTGAGAGAGAAGTCTGGACTATTGTGATGAATGTCCAGCTTGCAAATCGCTTAGATCAACGTCGGGGATACCTCATATGTTTTGTTTGTTTTTGCTTTCTTTCTTCTTTTTTTTTAGTGGTCCTTTAAAAGGCCGCTTTGGCTTTACCACCCAAAACATCATCCACGAGACCCTTCCAGAGATCCCTCAACATGCCGGGCTCGGACTGCTTCTTGGGAGCCTCGTGGGCAAACTTGAGCTCGACGCCGTCGAGGTTCATGCCCTCGACCTCGGTCAAGGCCGAGACGGAGACCTTTTCGGGGTCGGCAGCCACGACGTTGATCTGACCAGCGAGCACAGGCTCGGCCGCCGGCAGCGGAGCGTTGTGCACATCGTAGTTGTCGGGCAGGATGGGAACGCGGAGCCTCGATGCAGAGTGCGACTCAATGTTTTGCATATCGGGAAGAACCAGCTTGTCCATACCGCCGACCTGGGCGGGGCGAGTGGCCGAGGAGGTAAATGTTTGCATCAATCGCATGCGTCTGGGGGCAGGATGCGGGCGATTCGACGAGCGGGTGTAGATGTGTCGGGAGTGCTATAATTCAAAAGGTTGGTGTTAGTGAGCTGCATGTTTTGAGCTGGGAGCTTCCCCCAAGGTGGGTAAGTGGGATGGATAGTAGGTAGGTATAGTCGGTATGCGGGTGTCTTTGGGAATGTAGCTACATACATCACCATCCATGTTCTTTTCTTTTAAAAGTTCGGCATATTTGTGGGAGAGGGGCGCCGACGCCCTGGAAGATGTGATGAGAGTTGCGGGAGCAGTACTCGAGTGTGCAGTTGTGGTAATGTGACGAGCGAGTCTGGCAGCAGGAGCTGTAAGACGGGGACCGGTGAGTCTGGGGCCAGCCATTTTTTTGGTGGTGGTTGAGCTGCTAAGAGTGTCGGTATACTCCGCAACGGTATGGTGTGTATATGAGCGTTGGATTTCACGGGTTATGTGCCAACGCAATCAAGAGTTTGATGTTGGTGTTTGTTTGCTGTGGTGCTTTATTCGATGCAAGTGTTATGTATAGTATTGAGAGACAAGAGAGAGAGGAGGGAACAAAGGAGGTGAGAAGGGGAATTCTCGTGAGGGGGATGGGGGACGGGTTGATGGTCTTATTATTGTTCAGTCAGAGTGTGTCTGGTCTGTCTATGGTGGCTGCGGAAGACCGGTAGACCGGGATTGAAGCTCTAGTTGGGAGTCTTCCCAGGCTTTTCCCAGGCTTCACAGTACAGTAACACGACAGGTTGGGGCGAAGGGGGGCAAGGGGATATACTGGAGGGAAGGTGGGAGATAGCAGACAGAGCTGTAGGTCACATAGTAGAGCTGCCCAGTACTCAGCATAGAAAGCAGCGGCGTGCTTGGTAGGTTAGGTACATACTTCATACTGTGCTACCCAAGGTAAAAAAGTGTACCGTACACAGCCCACTGGGCGGCCCCTCATACCTGGCCATGGCGAGTACCGGAGGACTTGGCTTTATTAGACCATCTCACCCAAATCAATGTTCCCTCTCACCTACGGGGCCAGGTACTTTGCCGATAAATCAATGGTCTAGTCGGTCATATTAGGTTTCCCGCCAAAACTGAATGGTGCATTAAATAAAAGCTATGCTGCGGGAGATGCATGAGAGGATTGGTGGATGGCATGGGATGGCCCGTGTCTGTAGTGATTCGTGGGCAGCAGTCAAAAGGTAGTGTAGCACAAACCAACAAGCTAGAGTGTACTCGAGCAGAGCAGGTACCGCATCTACGAATAAACGGCTGGCTTAATTCATGCACGCCTTGAAAGCATGGCATGGCATGGCAGTTCTTCATGGGCGTCAAGTAAGCAATCAAGCAGCAGACCTTTTTCTCTTATCTACACTAGAAACATGCTGCTCAGCCTGTCTTATTGGTCGCGGGATGGAAATGCTCAAAGTTTATATTCCTGATTTCGCTCGATTTGTCAGTGAAAGTTGCAAACAACTTTCGCATCAATTCGCGTGGCTTGGCCTAAAGACGAGACTCTTTCTCAGCAGAAACGTTTCGACGCTTCCCGTAACCAACCTTGTCCACGTTCTCTATCTACTCGTGCTGACAAGACCTACACAGTACAGACTGCTGGGTCCCTCGTCTCGAGGCCGCTTTAAGCTATTGGTATGTGGCTGTCCTGTGGCAGCGAGCAGTATCGACAGTTTTGCATTAACGTGGACACGTCAAGCACAAATGGTCATTGCCAACCATGTTGGCTTTTGGTGAGATATGCCATAGTGTATACGAGCATAGGCAGGTAAAGTACCTATTCTGCCATCGATCGTGGTTTGGTACTTTGATCTGACACTACTTTACAGCACAGTGGATAACATATGTACCGTAGCTGAAGTGATGATAATAAGAAAGGGATCACCGACCATCAATTCTTGGCAGGCTTCAGGCCTGTCGCAACTCAAAAGCAAGCAAACACAGACAAAACAAAAGCCAAGATATGGATGGGCCCTGTCTGATCTCTCTCACTGTGTCAAGGTGCGTGTGTCTCTCCCTCTCCCTCCCTCAGCAATCCGTTGAGAATGACCAATTCACTGGAACAACAGAACGGTAAGAGAAGCTATGGCCCGCTGGAGCCAAAACACCCCGCTATTCTGGGGTCGTCCCCTGAACAGTTGCCAATAACTTGACCATGATAGGCCTAGGTCGAGGTCAACAAAATGGCGACGCCCTGACAATCCTGGCCAAGAACCTGACATACCTGACCGCCGGCTGCCGGACAAGTGCTCCCCGTATCGTATTTGCACTCACCAAGCCGCCAAACCGCTTGGCAGCCAGGCACTTCCCCCATCATCTGACACGTCGCCGCGTGGAAGCCCAGAACTTTTGCTTCTAGAATGCAAAGAGGGCTGAGCGCTGCCAAGTGAATAGGTTCATCGATAGCTAACATAGGCAATCTGATTACATTGTATAATCCCAGGTATACACTGATTTTCTTTGATTGCAATGTAGATCCAACCTAATCTACCTACCTGGTTATCTAATCATCTAGATTATCTGGGTATCTATTCTGGTACCTACCTACCTATCATGGACGCCCGAACTCGGATCTCAGGAAAAAGAATAGAGATGCCTGCTGATGATGCTGGACTGTCTCCCATGGCCCCCGTTCTGCCATGACTGACCGATGAGCCCATGTCCCACCGCACCCTCGAACAAGCATCATCTGACGATCAGCCACGCCAAAGTACCTAGACCAGACCGCGTTCCCCGGGGATTGCAACAATCATGACCTTATCAATTTGTCCCGTTGGTTCAGAGATCAAGTTGAACACACACAAACTGCATAGTTCGATCCACTACACTTGGCCGGCTATGGAGCATTCTTGGGTGGTATGATTGTCCTTCGAGGTGGAACCACCCGACCCTGCATTGCACCATGTAGGTAGGTGGATGGTATCGAAACAATCAACCTGTCAAACTGAACCCCGGATGTTGACGATTGACTATTATCTTCGTGGTAGGTAATCACTTTTCCGGCCCTCGTCTTGGTTTCATTCGCCGGCGATGGCTAGGACGATCTCCCCCCCCCCTCCAGTATAGATTACCGAGTGCACACAGGAATGAAATAATCTGATTTGCGACTACAGGGCAAGTATCGACAAAACCCACGTAAATCTATTCTGATTACTGGCGTCATACCTCTTTGGAAGAACGCGCCGTCGGCGCCCGGGCGAAACAAAGGGATCACTTTGCCACTTCTTGCCGCTCTAATCAGTTCTATCTGGTATTGATTGTAGACTTGACTCGGTGCATAATGGCCGAAAAGTGCGTACAGCGTCATACACCTCTTCCATGCCCATTAATGGTGTGCATCGCTCTTTTTGGCCACGACCGAATTCCTGATGACCGAATTTGACGACCGAATCTTCCGGCTTTTTCGGAGTCCGAATGGGCGTATCGTATAGTCTGGCCTCTCCACCGCCCGCACCCCCTTCGCGGGGTGGCCAATCACGTTAGTCGGTCCAACCCCGGGTGGCAATATGGTCAACCGTTTTGTCGAATCCCACCACCGCGTCACGTCATATCAAGACAAGAACTCAATGGAGTTCGAGGAATATCAACATGGTAGTAAAGTCCTGGGCCAGCAGTCAAAGAGGCAAATCAATTTTGTAGGATTCCAGCTCTAGATCAATACATCAGTCCTAGACGGGAGATTGCGTCAAGACGCAAGAATATCTCTATCATACAAAATATATGCCTTCTAGGGTTCTCTTGGGTCTTGAGTATCTTCCCTAAATCGATCCCTGGGTCTGATCAGTGAACTTCGTGGACACAAGACGAAGTCTCATGTTGACCTGTCCACGACCGCTGGCCGGTGACCGACCAACTGTCTCGTATGCAAAGTAATCATTGGATGAAAAGGGGAGAATAGACGAACCGGAGTTGACTGCTATAATTCCGAATTCGATGAATTCGCGCTATCGCTCACAATGATTGCTGATTTCGAAGAGTGAAGTCATGGTTGATGGGTCACTCATGCCCCCTACCGTAACGCGCGCAGAACCCAAGATTACGAGTGCGTGTAGTGATTACTAATAATGACTTTCATGCAACATGTTCTGACAATATGTAGCCATTTGACTTGCAGCATATCATCATCATCATTGAGCTTATCGAGCAACACCATACGAGAGTCCCTGAGATTAATGTTACAAGCTTTCAAGAATCGTCTATTGTGAAGTGAGCGGATTCTTTTCTTGATTGTGTGTCTTTCCTGCCACTTGGAACGAACTTTAGGGCATTATCATCAGATACCGAGATCCCCCGTGTAAATTGTTCAAAGCTGTAGCGGGAAACGTAGCCAAGAGGCGCGTCTTCCTAATAGATTCTCTTGTCTTTCGACTGTCGCTTGGGGACTTCTCTTCGATTGCTCAGGTATCGCGTAATTACGTTACAGCACGGAAACTGTACCAATAACAAAGACTCTTAATAAAGATGTCAAATGAGCTTGATTTGTAACTTCTACAAGTTGATCGGAGAGCAGCTCAGATTGGGTCGCTAGAAATGATTCCATACAGGTCCAGATGGTGCGTCAGAATTCGAAGAAGCACCGGTAGTCATGCATCAGGAAACCAAATCTTGAATTCAGGACAATTTTGATTGTAATAGGATACAATCTCGATTTATTCTAGGAGCAGCATTTGACCGGCTGTCTAGTGTCCCTCACGTCTTCAGTTGCTCTGCCAGTACTGTCAGATCGCCTATTGCCACTCTACCCTACCACCGTGACAAGAGTGTTGCTACATTGTACCATGTTTTTTGACGCGACACGCCTGACACCAGATACTTTTGTGCGACCGTGGTGGTTCAAGTCTGCATCAGAGACCGCAAATCTATAGCGCATCTTGGTGGCGGATGCTACATAAACAACGACTCCTTACACTGCGACCTTCGAACTGAGCACGGCAGGCCTGGACTTACTCATTCCTCACACCATTCCTCTACCCGATTCACCCATAAAGAATACCAGATAGCGCTGCCAGAGAAAGGCATACTACCGAGTCGAGAAGCTGGAGGCGCACAAAACCACCGGCGGACGCATGTCGATTGAATGACTTCAGCTCCCTGCAACAGCAACAACAACAGGCTGACTAGGAGCCAAAAAGAAAACTCCAAAAAATTATTCGAATATTTTTTTGAGATTTGAACGCTTGGTCTTCAAGTTTGAAGAGGTTATCTTTGACTTTCTACCATTCAACCACTGCGCCTTTCTAATGCCCGAAGGCGAGGGTATGTTGCTTGTTGGCATTTATATGTTTGCTTCAAGGTTCAATTTCCTCCTGGTCGCGCAAACGGTAGTACAAAGTGCCCAAAAGGGGGGAGGCTGGGATTTGTTGCTGTGGTCATGGACCTGGGATGCGATGTTGGAGCAACGAGGTGCCCGTGGGCTTACTACTGGTGGCCTGCTTCGCCACAGGTGGTCTGGATACTCTGGTTTGGAGGCTGAGTCTATTGTTCATATTGAGCTTTGTTGCGACTGCTGTCCTGTTTTCACAAGTGCTTTCGACCTTCCTATTGACTACTGTTCTGTCCGAGGCGTATATCATGGTCTCGCGTTGGCTGCAATCTTCGAACCACTGGGAGTATGTGATTGACTTGGTAGACGGCCGGCGTCACGAAGATTGACGGAAACTCCGTCAAAGCAATTTTTCTCGATCACGGGTCACGAAGAAGTCTGCTTTTGTCCTTCGATCACGCAAACGGCAACGGTTCGTTCTAAAATCGTGCATCGCAATGGCCGACTAAGATGTCACGATAGAATCTTTGGATTTTCCCGCTGCCAGTCATCCGTGCAATGCGTGAAAGTTGTGTTTGTACGAATCAGGGAATATTAAGTAGTTCACCAAAGAGACAGCGACTCAACCGGCCTTGAGTGCCTACTTGACGACGACCTAAGGGCCAGCGACGTCAATATTATTCTCTCAAATAGCAAGATTTGTGGTTCTTTGCCGAGCCTACGCAATGATTCCCACATTCCTTACCAATGACTAGATTTACTATCCCAATAAAACATGGCTAGTCATCCAGATGGACTATTGACCTTCAGCGTGGTTCATTTTGTAAGTCCTCCTTCTTTGATGCTGAATATCTGAAATGACATACCCAAATCATTTCGACCGAATTGACACATTTGATCTTATGAAAGAAGCAGAAAAGAAAAGAAGAGTTGATTCAACGTCAGTCACGTCAATCGAGAGGCGAATCTGATGACATAGTGAGACACTGTCTCATACGTGATTATAGAGACCCAACCCAGACGCAAAAAGTTGAGTCATGTTCTAGAAGGAGCATCATTCGGACTCGCAAAGGAGATTGACGGCAAGGTCGATTTTGCGCCATCCACGCCCTGTTATTTCAATCGAGGATCAAGACTGCACGACGCGGAGCAATTATTCATCCATGATCGGGTTATTGATGGAAATAGCAACAAGATCGACATACATCAAGATACTACATCCGCAGGAGAATAAGTAGTAGCTCCTGCTACCCTGGGTCACCATCCATCCAAAGTACGGGAAACACAGGCCACTGAACTAGTATCACCGACTTAGGGTGGAAAGCTAGATCCTATGGCATACATTAGGGTAGCTCAAATGGTGCAGGGCATAGTCTTGCCGTTCAAAAAGCCCACTCTCGCTTGGCAACATCGTCAACGACCCCCACACGTTTCAAAACACGACGCAAGCAATGAGTTGTTCTGATTATAGAAGGCAGAGAGAGAGATAGCTACAGAGTCATGGTTGATTCCTTGGGGCCATGGCCGAGTGTTGCGATCTGGATCAAGGAAGGATAACGTATACCTACCTCACTTTGACGTCTTGCCTGCCGACAACCATCTGTTGCGGAACCATCATGACTAGCTATACTGGTGTGATCTTCAATCTAACCGCGAGATGGCTTTTCTGGTACTTTAGCCGTCCCAGGTTCAACACAATCCGATGTCGAGAAACCTGAAATATCGGGCGAAGCTACACTTTGCGGTACTAGCACCCTCCCTAGACTCCCATCATTGCTCCGTTTATTGTACTGAATCTTCACGGAGAGGGAACCCCTCATGACGGGGAGTCTAAGAAGGGTGCTAGGAGGGCTTGTGATTCGTCTGATAATCTCCTCTGGCGCGTCCAGCCAGTCGAACCTTATAAGGATGGCATCCCACCAATACCGAAAGAGTATGCACGTCGCAAGCGTATAGCATGCAATAGTAGTGCAGTTCGAGTGGTAAACCGTAAGCGGAAATAATGGAAGCCATGGCCATTATTGGGCCCCCCTTCGCATGCGCGCCGGGCCTTTTCAGGAACCTAAGAGGGAAACCCTCCAAGTCCCGAAAAACAAGACCTGAATAAGTTGGCGTACGATCTGCCTAGATCTGGCCCTGCGCAGATCAATGGGATTCACGGACTCCCTCTGGCGCGTCAGACCATGAGATTAGCGTGGCGTAAAACCTACCATGTACCGCTGGCTGGATGTCGCCGTCGTGCGTCTAATGAGCCTATAATGTCTTGGACTCTTGGACTTTTTGGCTTGAAAGCTTTATACTAGTGTTGTGTGTGGTGGAATTGGTGCTGCGATCAACAATGTTTATTGTAGGTTTCCGGCTATCAGCATCCGACAGATTTAGTCAGGTATAACCTTAGATGAGTATGAGTGAGAATATCACTTTGTCTGAGGCTGAGTTGGAGAAGAGATCACGAACGCTATAAGATGGATTGGATATCCATAGATCTATATGGTCGCCAGTACAACCAGTCGATTCCGACAGCTCTCAGGGTAAACATACTTACGATGAAGGGGAGAAATACCATCTTTACATACTACTATCGGTAGCAGTACAGCTTTTGTCTGTCAACCAACTTCGGGACGACTCTGAGTGCCGATCTTGGAGCTTGTCTCAAGCAAGAAGCTGCTCGACGGTCCGTGAACTCTCTTTAGGGGACTCAGAGGGCTTAGGCTCTCAGATCAGTGGACTTTTCGGTGGACAAATTTCGTGGTGGTCCTGAATCGCGGGCGCTGGGGCGCTATTTCGTAGGGCCGGCGGCCACGCTAGAGGAGCTGCACCTGCGTCGCGCTAATACAGGTACAGCATAACGTTACCGCCCGTCACATCATAGCCTAGAAACGGGACCAGACTTGGAATCCTATCAAGGGCCTCAATTTCACTGTCACTGGTAAAAGTCAGGCAGGTAAAGTTGAAGGATCAGAAACAGTTGCTGACATTACTGCAGCTAAGGCGAACAACCCACACACCCTAGGGCGCCTTAGTCTGGTATGATTTCTGTTACGGGGAAGATGGACAAAAGGCATCACGGTGCCCTGCTTCCTTGCTTCTCTCGATCCTCTGGATATCCTCTGTATTGTATGTTGGGGCGCATTTTGGTCGTTGTAATCTTTTCTTATTATTTCTCATCATGACTCGATCTGCCTCTTTCAACGTCTAGTCGACATCAGATTCGAATTGTACCACACATATAAACAGATCTGCACCTCGGGCACAGCCAGGATCGATGCACAACGTTGCTTAAAAAAGAATTAAGAGAGACGACGAATTTGTTCTTCACGAATCACGAATGAAGGATCGCCTCGGGGCGCTGGATAGGCGTCATGTCGTCGGAAGACGGTAAATTCATATACTCTACCATCAACCTACACGATCCCGAACCATTGGCGAACAAGAAAGCGACACTTTTGGGATGGGTGATAACATTTCTGGTAATATCAGAATCATGACCATCATTTGGTATCAGCTGAAACATTGAGCTGACATTATCTCTCGTCCATCAGATCGCATCATGGGTTTGTGTGAGTATGCGACTATGGGTGCGACTCAAGATCGTCCGCGCGCCTGGTTGGGATGACTTCTTTGTTGTACTCTATCTTGTATGTCGGACAAACTTCTTCATGGTATGACCACGGATGCTGAACATTATAATCGTAGTTGACCATGACGGTTGGTTGTGTATCATTATGCATCGGTACGCAGACGAGTCCATACCTCGACAAATCTCAGGGACTGACAGCTTTATAGCTACAGAGAACGGCTTGGGCCAGCACGTCCTGCTTTTACCAGTGGAGACGGTAGAAGCATTTCTCAAGATATTCTACGTAACCAACGCGACCTACTGCAGCTCGACTTGCTTCATCAAGATCGCCTTGTTGCTGCAATACCTTCGAGTATTTGAGCGTGGCACCAGGCTATACATGCTGACTATCGCCCTCACCATCTTCACTGCGCTATGGGGTCTGGCATATTCTATCATTGCCTGGATACCCTGTGCTCCTGTTTCCGAGTATTGGAACTTGTCGAGCTCTGGAGATCGGTGTTGGGGATATGGATCCCATTATCCTAGGGTGTTTGTCGGCACGTACGAGAGCCATACCGCTGTCAATATGGTATTAGATGCCGTCATACTAGTTCTTCCTTTACCGCTGCTGTGGAAAGACGGTGCCACAACTGCAGGTCGGGTTCGCTTGGCTGGTCTCCTCTCAATGGGTTGCGTGTAAGCAAGGATCCTGTTCATTTACTTCCAGTGGGTTGCGCATGAGACTAATGATTTGCCTTGGTTACAGCGTCCTTATACTTGCGGCCTGGCGACTCGAGGCAATGGTCTCGAATCAAGTGGCCACATACCCGACACGCGACCCAACATGGTACGGACCTCTGGCCATTCTACTCGCAGCACTCGAGGTCAACGCGGCCAGCATCTGCGCCAGCGTACCCATCTTCTGGCCCGTCTTTGCCACGACCTGGAGCGGCATCTTTGTCACGCAGGAGGTCAAAGTCACGAGCGAGTCGCGGTATGTTGATGAGGACGGCGACTCGCTCACCATGCACCACCACTCCCGTCGCAGCGGCTCCCAGCTCAGCATCGTCGAGGATGCCGAGGAGGGCGGCGGTGGCCGCGGCCACCGCAACACCCACAGCACTAATAAGCACTACCGAGACTCGTTCATCCTGCGCCAGGTTGATCCTCTGCGGCAAAAGGACGATCGCGAGATGCCAAGTGCCTTGGCGGACTCGCCAAAGGAGGACTATAGAAAATATGTAAAATTCTGAGCACTACGGGAAGTCACTGGGTCACAGGTACAGATGACATATCCCGGTGAGGCGTTCTAGGTCTTGGTTTGTTCTTTTTCAAGTACAATATGTAGCTCTGAATGGAAGTTACGTGGCACGATGTATCATGCCGTCAGCATTCAAATCCTTTGGCAGATATCCACATTTGCTCCCGTATTCAACTATAGTTCTGGACTAAATCCTCACACCTTGGCTTGGAATTCTCATGCTTTTGGAACAATGTCGGTCACGCCGAATATTTACCAGGTAATTTGACAAGTTGTGCTATTTTGATCAGCGCCTTGCTGCATTACTTTCCGCAGCCCTGCATCTCCCGTCCCGAAGGATCCTCTACCCGGCTTCCGGGATAACAACTTTGGGAATGGCTCCTTATCGATTTGACAATGTTGAACTCAATCAAGATTCAATCGATGAACGGAAAGTGAGTTATTGGCCGTGGATGGATTTCTAGTCATAGGGTGTGTGCTTTTTTAGAGACTTATCGCACCTCATACCTATGGATTCCTCTATAAAGCTAGATGTCTTCTCTCGAAGGCCCCCCACCGCTTTCGACCAGATCCATCGACAAGCAGATGCAGGATCCTACAATTTCGTCTCCTGTAGATTCCGGCTGCTGAGCACATCTGGAGCTACTGCACGAGCCCCAGGAATATGCGTGGTCGCCCCAGTTCGGCGCCGTCTATCCGTGTTTCTAGAATACTGCAACGCTTACTATGATCAGACGAGCTCCATCGTTTGGATGTCTGTCACGCCGGCTCTTTGCAGCATGTTGATATTAACGTTGACCTTGGGTGTGACTCGATACTCCGGATCCCGTATTAAAAATTCGCGAAGCTCCTGAAGATCAAATCCCAAATTTATAAGACGCGGGTCCTCCCGCACAACTTCTCCAGAATCGATGTTTTTGAAGTGGTACCTATCGTTATAAAACACTGGGCGAACGTTCTCCGGCAAGGGGCCTAGCAATGCTTCGCCGTGCATGATACTGTCCGCCCAGCACGCTCCCACCACCAAGTATTGATTTCCTTCAACGGGCCTCAAAGCAATCGGTACATTGCAACCTACTAGTACGTAGATATGATCGCCAGGCTGCGCAAATATCGTCGTCATGCCGAGCAACTTGTTGGATCCGATGAATAGCTGCCGGCCTGCTATCACCATCTTAATCGCTTCCAAAATAACGCTGATTATCCTTATACCTAGCCTATCTTCGATCTCTTCCAACGAACATCCGGCAAGTATGTGTGTGATCATAGACGTTGTATGCCGAAGAGTGGGATAATGTGGTTCTCGAGACGGCTCATAGATATCTGCATTAAATGCGTTTAGAAACATCTCGGCACAAGATTTGAGAATTTGACCACCGCTCAAAGACGTTCCGTCTAGTACAGTCCGCACAATCTTCCGGATTCCATGGACAATTTCGGTCTTCGGCGCAAAGTCATTGTACTCAAATTTCTCCAAATGGTTGATGACTGTGACACGCTTGCCTACAACCCGTAGGATCCGACCGTCTGACTCGGGAAATTCCATCCAGAGGCATGAGCTGGCACGATTATGTTCATAGGGAGCCTTGTACATCAAACGCCGTGACCAATCGGGGGCCCAAGAGGGACCAGGGAGCGCAGAGTGCAATTCGCACTGCTCTATTACCGTCAAGGTCTGTTCGCACTGGATTATGCGCCAGGTTGCGTCCGCGTAAACTTGTCCTACTGACTTGGTGTAATCCGGAGTGATGCCTAGGACATTCCGTCTCCGATATAAGAGTCTCAGCGTGCCGTATATCCTATCCCTCGGATCTTCACATTCCGCAGTGCCAAAATCGCGTCGAGACGTTCTGTAGCCGTCATTGATATATGTGAATATGAAACCAGAAAGCCTGTTGAGGAGCAACATCAGTTCATTCTCGAACTGATTGGAATGCCTATGTAATGCCGCCATTGCTTGGCGGAAGTGAAGCCAGAGAATCTGATGTGTGCCGCATATGATCACAGCATCTCGATTGGCTAGGAGGATTTCCTGTCTGATCCAAAGTCGCTTGAACCAGGGCCGTGATAGCAAGTGGTAAATGGCATTCTGCTCTGGAGTCTGAAGTGGGATCAGAGCGCGACGATGGATCCAATCAACACCATCAAACCCTTGAGCGGCACTGATCTCAAATGGTGGCTGCGAAGTGTCTTTGCTCTCAGGCCAATTGACAAGTATTTGTGATCCCACATCCTGCATTGCCATCATGGCGAGATTGCTATCATCTGCTTCAGAGCCAAGCCAAGCAACCACTCGATGGGCATATTGATATATATCGGCCATCATAGTTACTTGCGCGCTCTTTTCTTCATTGTTGGCCTGGTCGATGCACAGAGCATCGATCCACAGAACACGAGCTTTGTCCTCGTACCGAAGGTGCCTCAGAGCGATGTACAAATTCTGAGTGACGTTCGCAGTGCAGCCCACTTCGTCCTCGATCGAGATCACCATGGACTTTTCCTTGGGACCCCAGACATAGGAGAGCGCTTCATACTCGACGGGGCTTCCTAGGGATGGTGGGGGCTCTGATTGCTGATTTGATCGTGACTCTCCAGCGCCAGGTTCCTCCTCAAGCCGAAATGGAACAGGCTCGAGACATATGGCAATATCGTCATCGAAGCTCCCGGGTTTTTTAAGATGAAGCAGCCTGATGGATTGAAGAGGAAGGTCCCGGTACCTATAGATTGGGCGAGGGTTGCTATTGCAGTCATTCACGGGTGAAGCCATGATGATTCGAACTGGCATTTAACAACCATGAATGAAATTCCTACTGCTGCAATTTATGGCATTATGTATGTAGGCCCTCGAATCAACGGCGCTGAGTTGTTTAGGTCTGAGGTGTCGATCAGATTAAAAAGAAGGAAGAGTTATTTAATCAGGCTGATGCCTCAGCTGCTGAGCCCCTCTTATGCATATTCCCTTGCTTTGGCGTCGTTGATTGGCCACCTACCTAGTACTTCTGCGGCACATGATCACTGTGAGGCTGAGCATGGCTCGGGTCCTTGAATCTGTAAATACTTACCCCAAGGGAGCGCTCTACATGTAAATGACCATTACGCTGAGCAGAAGACAGCAGTATGGCAGCGTGCGGAGAGAAGGCGCTTCCAAAGAGCAGCGTGAAAAAATCTGGCAAGTATCATTCGCATTTCATAGCCTCACAGCCATCATCACAAAGGTCCTTGGAAGAAAAAAAAAACAAGAGATGAGAGTACTTGACAAAGAATATGTCGGCATTCCTGCGCACTCCAAAAGTCAACGACTTTCCATGGTCCATTCAGGCAGTATTGCAAGATCGAATGCCAGCAAGACCCCTTGAGATGGTCGTCCAATATAACGTGCCGCTTGGACGCAACCATTCAATCACGAAGCTGCTTGGCGGTCATTTCCCGTATGAGATATTCGTCGATCGAAAGGTGCCAAGAAGATTGTATAGCGGTGACAATAAATGAAGTTTCGATGTCCATTTTTCGAAACGATAGATGAGCCTTGGCATTTGGGATCTCCCAAACAAGTGATCGGCAATCTCAAGCGTCCGTGGCCCGTGGACCGCGGAGAGGATAACACATATTCTCTCACCACAAACTTGGGACAAAAGGATCGTTAAGTCAGATGTGCCCGATGTCGCCCAGTCAAACCAAAACAGTCAGAAGAAAAATTCTCTCAGTATTCGGCCAGATGACACGATCTTTGACGATTGATGGCTGCAAGCCTCGTCGTCGCGAGATGGAGCGAAAGAGCGAGCGATCCGAAAACGGTCGCGGGAGATCCGCGAGAGACTTTATTGGAGGGAAAGGTGTGCCAAGTGCCCAGCTGAGCCTTTTTACCATTTCAGCCCGCGAAAAGTCCCATTGGTCAATTGATCAATTGACCGAGCTAATGCTTGGCGTGATAGTACAGATTAGTTAGCTGGCTACAGGCTATTGCCGGTGATCATCGGCTTATGTTATCAGTGCGTCATTCCCTCTCCCTTGTTCCCTCTCTTGTTCTGCCTTTTTACCTTTGCGTCTAGACCCCGGACCAAACGAAAAGCTGGGAGGGGACCCTGAACTTTGCACCCAGTTGCAAAAGGCATTGGCTCATTCTGGGCTCCTGGCTGGTCACTTTTGGCTTGTGATTCGGGAACCAATCTATGACCGAATCCGGGCACATGACGATCATCTCATCCCGCTTCGACCGAGTCAAGGGTCAATGATTAGATGAAGCATAGCCCTATCTCGGCGCAGGTAAGGTTGCAGCGGCTCAGTTCCAAGGTATCACAGCAGATATAGATATATGTCATGCAGACAGTGTCCTGCATTCCTACATCTCTTGACCCTTTTCCTGCTTCCCATACAGTACTGAAGAGTATATCCGTGACTCGACTTACGACTCCACCATTACAAAACTCTATAATTATCATCATTAGAAGTCATCTTGCTATCGATACATCAACACCGAGATTATCAATCGATCACCCTGACATCAATCACAATGGCTCAGCTTGCCAGCTTTGCTCCTCTCACCGCAGAGAACCTAAAGGCGTTCTCGCCATCATCACTATCCCACAAATACCCAGCCTCCATCTCATCGCGGGCATCAACAGAGGACCAAGACGACGCCGCCTCGTTATTCTCAGACGCGCAAAGCGTCGTCTCCTCCACCTCCACCGCTCCCGAGGACGAGGCAGCCCCCTTCACCGTCCAGGAAGCCTCGGGCGAGACCGTCACCGTCTACGAGTCCCTGGACCAGGCGGTGCGGTACAGCCTCCTGCGGGCCGAGCAGTTGCGCCGCCAGGAAGAGGAGACGAGGCGGTTTGCGTACTCGCCATTCTCAGTGGCATCACGGCAGCAGCAGCAGCAGCAGCAATCGCCCGAGGAGGTGGTGTTGAGTGCGACTTCTTGGGTTTCAGCGCCACAGTCGGCTGGCCCCGCACAGGACGGCGCCGATGACGAGGATGAGGATGCTTACTTCTCAATGGGCTAAAGGACGAGAAATGCTCACACGGAGAAAAGCAACTGCATTTGATTCACGGCGTTTTTGAGGAGATTGAAGCTCCAGTCTGGTGCTTTATTTTCTGGAGCGAGCGAAGTTTGGGTCTGTTTGCTTGGTATTTTCTGACTGCGCACTAATGCGGCAGCTTTTCTGAGGTTCATGGTTTATTAGGCGTTTGGGGTGCATGGATGTACGGTACGAAGGAAATCACCAGTCTGCTGCTATTCGGATGGAACGGAGTTGCATTGAGCTTCATAGCGTAAAGATACCCAAATCACAAGTCATTTCTGCTATATTCATGATTCCACTCGTTGTATATGTCATCTAAGTAGTTCTAATCTTCCTGTATATCGTGTCTTTTCTAAGCTCTTCTTGTATCTGTATCTGTCAAGTCTACAGCCGATTCTTGAAATACAGCGTCCACATATGAAGACTCCTCTACCAGTCTCGTCTAGTTCTAATGATCTGGTCTACAACTTCGCCTTGGGTTGGTCTTGCTTCATCATCGTCTCGGCAACGATACGCCTCTGAATCTTGCCAGTAGCAGTCTTGGGCATGACATCAGAGAAATAAATCTGTAAATTGTCAGCTTGCATTCTTCATATCCTTTGCATAGTGTTACTCACCTTCGCCGGGACCTTGAACTTGGCTACCCGTTCAGTCATCCACTGCTTGAGCTCGCCAGCGCCCAGCTTTTCGCCGTTCTTCAGTACGACGGCTACTCCGACATCCTGCCCGTACATCTCGTGCGGGATGGCGAAACTGACGGCCTCGCTCACCGCGGGATGTCTCGTGAGCACATTGTCCAGCTCTATCGGACTGATCTTCTCGCCTCCCTTGTTGATCAATTCCTTGATTCTTCCTGTGATGATGATGTAGCCATCTTCGTCCTTCTTGCCCTGGTCGCCAGTACGGAAGAAACCATTGTTTGTATATGCTTCAGCGTTGGCCTTGGGATTGTTGAGGTATCCCTTGGTGACGTTTTCACCTTGGATGCAGATTTCACCCTCAGCTGCCTGGGGCAACTCCTCGCCTGCGTCGTTGAGAATCTTCACAACTACGCCCTGGCCAAGGCCAACAGTACCAGGCTTTCTCTTGGCAGGAGGAAGAGGGTTAGAAGTCATCTGATGCGCTGCCTCGGTCATGGCGTAAGCTTCAAGAACGGGAGCTTTGAAGGTCTCCTCGAGCTTCTCGAAAACAGCGGGGGAAAGCGGTGAGGAGCACGAGCGGATAAAGCGAATGTTGGGCAAAGGGTTGGGCACAGGCGATTTCAGGAGGATCTGGTGGATAGTAGGCACAGCCGTGTACCAATTGGCCTTATGAGTCTCAAAGTCCCGCCAGAAGTCAGTGGCAGAGAATTTCGTGGGAACAATCATGGATCCTCCAGAGTAGAAAGGAGCCAGCAGGGCGCAAAGGAGGCCGTGGACGTGGAAAAGAGGCATGACCAGCATAGTCCGGTCCGCCGAGGTGAGGTTGTATGTGCGCTGAATGTTTCCTGGACACGGGTTAGTTGTATACTCCAAGAATGGTAAGCCAAGAGCTGCACAAGTCTTGTGTTGCATGACTTGGCATCACTTACCCATAGTACGGACAAGGTTGCGATGGGTCAAGGGCACCTGAAATGAACATATTAGTATTTTGAAATAATTCGTTATAGAAGCTCTCAGTCAAACTCACGACTTTGGGCCTTGATGTGGTTCCGCTAAGTTCAAGTGGTCAGCATCCCGCATTTGAACTACTACAAACCACTGACTCACCTCGTGTGTAGAACCAGCGCAACATCATCAGTCTGCGCTTGCAGTATATTCTCCTTGGCCTTTCCCTTAAGGAGGCCGAGATCTTTGACATCGAGCGCGACCTCCTTCTTGGTTTCGTCCCAGTAGCACTCGGCAATCGCAGCATTGAACTTCTTGGCCGCCTTCACAGCCGGTGCATTGGCCTGGTAGGCACCCTTGGGAACCAGGACAATGGCCGACTTGACATCGTCAATGTAGAACTCAAACTCATCCTGCTTGTAGGCAGGGTTCAAGGGAGCGGCAACTGCGCGTTGCCAAGCTGTGGCCTCAAACGAGACGATAAACTCGTACGAGTTGACTACGGCAATAGATACAGCAGCACCGTGGCCGATACCAATGTCCGCCAGCTTGCGTTGGAATGCAGAGCACTCGGCCGCAAGATCCTTGTAGGTGACGGTGAGGGCGTCAGACTTTGAGGGGATGATGACGGCCGTCGAGCCGGCAGCGCCACGAATTGCAGACTGCAGAGTAGCCATGGTATCACGTCTTGAGCCTGAGTGCCTGGTTGAGGTATCACACACTTTTCCCAGATATCCCAGATAGGAGAGAGGAAGTAAAGAAACGAGTCTATCGTAAGAATGAATGTACAGGACCAATCGAGGTCTATGATATTCCGAAAAGAGAAAAAAAGAAAGAGTCTACTCTATCAAGCACAAAGTCCTTTCACGTGTATTGTTTGCGTGATCCTGATAAATATCTCGCACGGAAGGAAACTAAGATAATGCCAACAAACGTCAGACCAGCGTCTCTAACATGGATGACATGGTCTCAAGAATGGTGTCACCGGGCAGTGCTGAGCTCACTACGGATGCCGTTACCGAGGCCACGGGCTGGTACCTGAACCTCGCCAAATCGCTGGAGTTGGAGGGGCTCTAGCGGCCGGGGGCCCCTGGAGAATCCCCAACTAATCAATCATAATAGGCTGGTTTTCAGCACTCCCAGCACAGCAATCCACCTTCGAGCTCCAGTTGACAGCTTAGCTACGCCAAAAAGTTGCCGGGTCCGAACATACATGCCGCTCGTCGCGTAAAACGGCACTCGAGAAGTACTCTCCATTCACCTTATTCGCAGCGTTCTCTCCTGTCTCTGGATAACCGGCTGTACAGCTTGTATTTACCGCCTTCTCTTCCCCATATCAGCTTCCGCAGAAAATGTCTGGACCACCGCCTCCCAAGCCCGGGGGCGGGCTGTCCCTCTACGCGGATCTTCTTGATCCGCCAGGCGACTCGGCTGCTTCCATATCGCGAGGACCACAGCTTTCACAGCAAGCGCTCGACGCCGTGAAAGGGCAAGAAGCTGTCGCGGCGGCGGCAGCAGCGAAGAAGACTGACGCTTCGTTACGCTTCCAGCCTATTCAGAACATACGGCGGCCGCAACAAAAGACACAGAAACCCAAAGCCGCCTTTCCCAAAGCCGCCGCTGCTGTGCCTGGAGCAGGCAATGTCCCGGGCAGTGGGAATCCAGCGATGGCAGCGGCAGGAGCCCCCGCGCCTCCTCCCGTGAAGAGCACGCTGGCGGACTGGACCAATACGGAAGACGATGATTTCATGTTCGACGATCGGCGGCCGCGCAACAAGAAGAAAAAGAAGAAGCACAATGCGCCAGTTGAGACGGACTGGAACGAGATCTACGACCCTTCACGGCCCACCAATGTCGACGAGTATCTCCGCAGCAACGAGCGTATAATGGAGGTAAGGGAGTGGAAAGCGCTGCTGTATAGGCACAGACGGCCAGCAGACAGGAAAAGGCAATCGAGCTGGGATAGCGAGGATGACGAAGAACAGCACCGTCCTGCGAACAGTATGTTCATGCCAAGATTCTCTTTCAGCCAGACCTCGTTGGAGGTACTAACATGTCCCTACTACTACAGACCAGTTCGCACCACCGGCCGCATACTCCTTCGCGCCTCCGCCGCCCTCGCCGCCCAGGGCTGCCCCAGTGCCCTTGCCAGACGACAAGACTGGAGACGATGCCTATGCTCGACGGCTGGCCATGTCGCAAGGCATACCACCGCCGCCTCCGCCACCTACCGAGCCAGGTCCTACTGGACCAGAAGCACAGTCTCCGGTACCCCCTCCGCCGCCGCCGCCAGAACCAGAACATGCGACTATTTCTCGAGCACCAGTCCGCTACGCCCAGCCAGAACCTACAGCAATGGAGGGTGTGGACCAAGAAGTGCCCGAGAGCCAAGCACAAAACGAGGACGAGGACGACGAGGACGCCCCGCGGTCGAGCCGGCCAGGGCAAAAGGGCTTTGCAGCTCGCCTCATGTCCAAGTACGGCTGGTCCAAAGGCCAAGGACTGGGCGCCGAGGGTACCGGTATTCTTGCCCCGTTGAGCGTAAAAGTCGAGAAGCGCAAGAAGAACGAAAACGGCGGCTGGGCGGAACCAGGCGGACGAGGCAAGATCATACAACCAAAAGCAAATACAAACAGCAACAATGCAACTTCGTCTACACCATCTTCGGCGGACGAAGGAGGAAAGTTTGGTCCCATGTCCAACGTCATTGTCCTGCGGCACATGCTGGATAACATTGAGGATGCGCAGCAGGAGATGGAGGACGGCCTCGGCCAAGAAATCGGCGAGGAGTGCGGCGACAAGTACGGCCGCGTCGAGAGGATCTACATTGACACGGCCCCGGGAGGCACCAAGAGCGTCTACATCAAATTCGTGGACACGGTGAGCGCCCTGCGGGCCGTCAACGCGCTGGACGGCCGTGTGTTTGCGGGGAGCAGCATCGAGCCGCGATTCTACGATCTCGAGGCATTCGAAAAGGGTGTGTACGAATGAATGAGGCCATCCACCATCACCAAACCAACGGACCTATATGTTGAAAGGTTCGAGATATCAGGACGTATAAATGGCAGGTGATTGAGTGATCCATAAGCTACTTCATCCTGGACTTGAGTAGCTACGCCAACATCTGCTAATTGGTTCATGGTGTTCCAAAAACCCGACATGAATGAAGAAAGAAGGGAATCATTGGTACTACTCCGATTATGAAAGTCTTGCTTCACCAACCTACGCATTAATCACATGACCATTGTGACTACATCTGGCAGATCACCAGATTCAAAGACTCAAATTTCGGCAATGGTACTGATCGAGGCATCTTGTTCCAGAACGTCTCAGGGAGACGTCACGAAACGCTGCGTTAAATGTCTACCTTTACGTTGCGCAAGTGTCGGGGTGTGGTTATAGCCACGTAGAACAAGATCAGTCAGTGTACAAGCATAGCAATGGCAATCACTCTGCGAGTTTCAGTTCACATATTTCTTATCCTATGCTGCACCAGTAGAGCACGACGAATTGTTTGATGGTCTTTGACGCGTTTATTTGGCAAACGACAATCGAGTGAAATATTACTTCCTGTTTACAACCAATAGAAAATGCGCTGCGCTGTCTGATGACTACCGTGTCTCATTGGAACCCAAAATTAAAACGCCACAAAAACAAAACGCATCCAAACATGTCAACTTGTTTCCATCTTGCAACGCCTAGTCGATGTGACTTGTTCTGAGCCGAGAAACCTCGTCCTGAGTCTAGTTGAGAGCATGAGTCCAAGGCGGGAACCATCGAAGAAGTATCACGGAGGAGAGTTGATCAGTAATATGCGGTGGTATTAGTCTAGCGGTTCCTTGTACGTAGCCCTTGTTGCGATACCGTGCAACTCAGGTGAAATGACAATGACAAGAGTTTTTGATGACATTCGGAAAATGGAAAATCTGAGTGACGCCCCCTTTAACCCTATCCATCCTCAACCTTACAAGAAGGCGACAACGAAGCCGGCAATGGAGACCAAGCTGACGAGCCACGACATGCTCATGCCAGAGGCACCAACGACAGCGCTGCTGGAGCTGTTGCCAGAGCTGGAGGTACCACCAGTGCTGTCGAGGTCGCTGTTAGCATCAGCGTTGTTGCTGGTGCAGCTGTACGAGCCCTTGATGTAGTCCTTAGAGTGAAGGGAGTCGAAGTCAGTGCAAGAGGTATCGATATCGCCAGTGGAAGAGATGTCGAATCCACCATCAACCTCCTTAAGAGAGGGCAGGTCAACCTCGGAGAAGTTACCGCGGATGAGAACGGCACCACCAACAGTCTCCAACAGAGGGAAACCGTTGAGCTCCTCCATGGCGGTGTTGTTGGCAATGGTGAAACCACCACCAACCTTGGTGAGCAGAGGCATGGAGATGTTGGTGATCTCAGAGTTGCTGACAAATGAGACATCACCAGTCTGGACCTCAGTCAGGTTAGGGGTGCTGAAGGAGGTGAAGTAGTTGGAGTCGAAGCGGATGGAGCCGTTGATGGTCTCAAGAGACTGAGCAGAGAAGCTGGTGACGTTGGAGATGGTCATGTTGGCGGCCCAGATCAGGTTGGGCATGCTGACGCTCAGGTCCTCGCCGTTGGCGTTGATGTTGAGCAGGGTCGAGAGGTTGTACAGCTCGGTGGTGAAGTCAGTGAGACGGTGGTTGTTGTTGATATCCATGGAGTCCAAGCTGTGGATGTTGATACCCTCGAGAGTGCTCAGGAAGGTGTCGGCAATGGCGACAGTCTTGGCGCTGGTCAGACCGGGAGTACCGAAGGTCAGGGTGTCCAGGTTGCTCAGGGTAGCCCAGTTGATGGAGTCAACGGAGGAGAGCTTGGTGAAGGACAGGGTGGAGATCAGGGTAAGGTTCTTCAGGGTGAAGGCACCACCGACGGTCTCGAGGGAAGACGAGGTCAGGGAGATCAGACCACCGTTGTTCTCGACAGTGAAGTCACCACCAATGCTGGTAGGACCAGAGATATCGACGGTCTCACCGGCACCAGTGGTGATGACAACGTTTCCATCGATGCTGTCGCAAGACTGGAAGGTGGTGATGTCGGAGGCCGACTCAATGGTGACGGTGTCATCGTCGCAGTCGAGGGCCCAGGCACCTGTAGATGATAGATTAGCATCTAGACGCGAAATACAGAAAATCAAGGGACTTGAGGCGGCTTACCAGTGGCCAGGCTGAGAGCCGCAACGGCAGACACGAACTTCTGAGTGTACATTTTGAAGAACTGTAGTGGTTTGGGTCAGCGTGATTCGATAAATGGTTGCTACAGCTCGAAATGGAGCTGGTAAAAAAGAATAATGAGAACAGTGCAGTCGTCTTCCCCGACAACAAAGCTTCAAGTGCAGATAGTTGTGCGGAAAGGAATTCGTTCTGCAGGTTCCAAAAAAACTGAAGTACTGGGAAAAGTGAAGATGAATTGGTGCCAGGAATGCAGCCGACCATCGTATTGACCAGGGGAAGTAGTGAGTCAATTTGGGAAGCCAGTAGATGCCAAGCGGGAGTCAACAACGATCACAAAGACACGCCCAGTCTAGCAAGCTCGACTGTACAACACGAATGTGATTGTCGACTCTCGACAAATTGGTTACCAGAGCACGACTGGCCTGGGAAAGACCAGGTCAGGATTTCGGTTGGTGCATCTGGGTGACTGGCGGCTGCTGCTTCCCAAAGACAAACAACTCCATGCCTGTAGCGATAGCATTTGAGGAACTACCCGTCAAAGGCCATGGCGTTATCAACATTATGCAAAGCGCCGGTGTTGAGCATCCAAACATTGAGCCAAGTGACGAAGGCGACCAAACAGGATTGCTTCCAACATGCTGTCGCAGGCCTCTGGCCAATCATGGCTGGCAAAAGGTAGACCACCATGCAGAAACCACCGACAACCACTTGCACTAGGGCCATTGATGTACAGTAGCTTGCAGCAGAAAGTCCAAACCTTGTATGGAAGCCGTTGTCACCTGTATCAACGTCTGGTGCTGCCACCCCATTTCCACGGTCGAGGAAGCCAGGCCACTTTTCTTTGGACTATCCACAGGAGGCCCCAATTGAGTGGATAGGAGTGTGGGTTGAAAACGAGGTATCGTATTGTGCAGTTCTTGGAAATCCTTCCCATCCTTGGCGGATGCTGTGATCGTCCAGGTGTAGGATTCGTATTCAGGAACAGACACGAGCCAGCCACGCGGAAGAGGTGTCTGGACAACGCTGGAGGAAGAAAGAGTCTTCACTCAGTACTCGAAACTTACCTATTGAGAAATACACGAAAATACTGAAAATTTTGAGTTGACACGAATCGGAATTGTCGTCGGGTCGGTCGAGAGGATTGGAATGTTGTTGCTTTGGGTTTGACGTGGATCGCTCCTTGGACGCGAGGAATAGCTGGTGTCGAACGAAGGAGGTATTAAATCGAGGAAGCTATTAAGCGAGCGGCTTTTCCTCTGTTACGATTGAATAACGGACAAACGAATGAATCCGAAAGGGAAGTGCGAAAGAAGATGAGAGGAAAGAGAGGAGAAAAAGAGAGTTCTTTACGCAGACTAGAAAAGCCGAGACGTTTTGGAATTTAGATTCAGAACTGGGACCCGGCGAAAGCTCATGCGTACGAAGGAGAACGGGGGGTGGACACAGACGAGGGGGCGTGCAGGAGGTGTGGAAAATAGTGGAATGGGACGAGGGAAAATCCCAACCGCAAAAGAGGATCCCGTTTTGGTGCTAGACAGGGGGGATCACTGCCTGGTCCAGGGGAAGCAAGTCTGAAGAGTGGGAACGAAATGATACCTCCGTTACCTCTTGCTCGCCAGGCCCTGCTGTGCCTGCTTAGGCCTGCTGGGCTAATGCCCGGAGCGTGGGCGGCCTTCGATGGGGATCGCCCCCAAGAACAGGCACTGTTAGGACGCCAATGGACACCAATGGACACCAAATGGGACACCAACTGGGACACTCAGCAAGCTTCATGCAAGCCAGGCCCGAACTCTACCTGGAGATTTGCCAAGAGATTGCCAATTTGTGCACCTTTCATTTAGAGATCCCCAATCTCGTGCCAATCAATATGCGTCTTTCACTGCTGCACTGGCCAGGGAGCCTGTGCCTGTCTTGCCTGTGTGTGTGCGTAGCAACACCTGAGATAGATCATATTATTATTTTACTACTGTGCTAACCAAGGTTGTAGTAATATCCTACCTATCCTTTCCTTCTCGTCCATTGATCTTTCTTTTGGGCGATGTGATATCCCTTTTCAATAGATAAGTACTGTGCACGGTAGGTAATAATGAATGAGTGAATGGGTTGGATGGATGCACTATGGGGTTTGGAAATACGCCCACATATGGAATTCCATCATCATTGCTTGCACATGCCATGGACTGCTGGTTACCTCCGACTTCCCGACCTCCGAATCCAGCACCAAGGAAGGCACTTGCCAGCAAAACACACCCCAGACAACGCAAAAACAAGAGCACGTACGATTTACGTACTCCTACTCCGTACTTTTCATGTGCACAAGCACGAGCAAAGCACAGGACTATTTTGACTGACCGACCTACATTTACTACTAACTGGACGATGGTTCCGTCCAATGTACGTGTCGCAGCACAGCACAGCAAAGCAAAGCTGTGTACGTGCCTACGTGCGTGCGAGAGAGAAAGCGAAAAAAGTACGAATCGTTGACGACTGACGACTGCACACCCAGCAGGTCCCGGTATGCGTTTGACGGCGCCACGCCCATTCAGGGAAAGTCCAGTCAATCTCGTGCGTGTTATCGAGATGATGGCCCATGATGGGTGGTGGTGCGGGCGCGGCCTCATTCAACCAGTGCTGAAAAATTCATCGTGCAATTGGCGAGATTGCTCTCTCTTCTGTCCCAGTTCGGCAAGCAAGGAACCACATGCGAGCCAAGCAACCATCTGCACCCTCCCTGCCCAGGCAATAGTGCTGCCGTTTTTTCTTGTATCCACCCCCTTGCCGATACTTGCCATAACATCCATTCGTGTGGGCGAGATTGCGCGTTGAATCCGCCGGCAATCTGCCCGGCGCGTCTCTCCCAGCTGGCCTAGGGGCTATAGGCGCAGTAAATGGATACTAGCATCGTTTCCCCGTTGTGCATCATCATGTCTTCCGTCGAAATATCCAATCGGCACTTTCGACACGCCGCCGCCCATCGTCATTCCCTTGAATGACAAGCCCAAGGACGGAAATCTCTCGACTCGTCTCATGGGAATTCCGAGCATGGAAGCCATCCAATGCTTCTCTAACCTCGAGGGAAAACCTTGAGGTCGGGGATCAGCATCAACAACAAATAATAACAACAACAAGCCTCCATATATGCAAGCTTTCTTACAAACCGGGGGCAGGCCCAGTGTCCACCACGAGAGTGCCTGTTCACTCCTGCAGACTCATCTCCGTTGCATTTGGCTACCAGCTGCTTGCACAACCAGCGTAGTAGCCAGCGACAGCCACAACCAAACGGAATTCTTCCCCCTGCTGTACCCAACCCAGGGTCTGTTTCCTGATTCGAGGATACGCAGTTTACTTTCTGAACCTTCTTCTCGCCAGCGTGGCTGAGCAATGGAGTCTCAGGCCACCACCAGACGGTATCTATCTATTTGAATAGATTGGTATTCGCCATGTGAACGAACGACAACCGCCAGGAAACCGCTCAATTGAGGAGATCTGCTTTTACTGGTTGCGCGGAATCATGAATTTGAGGCTATCGCAGGTTCGCTGCCGATCGGAAGCCGCCCACGGTGCAAGTTGCCCACTATATTCTTTACAATGAGTGCCTCGGAGCTCCCGCACCTCCACTGAGCTGGCTGGTTTGGCTGGTTGCCAACAAGCTATCCTATCCATGATGACGACAATCAATCATGGATAAGAAACAGGCCGTCCTATTAGTCTGGGCGCTACCATACTGAACAACTCCACCCCTTTTCTTCCTCGCCCAATACAGAATGTTCATTGCTTCCTCAATTACTTTGGCGTCTCCCGCCGTCCATCCCTCTCCACTAATCACTGATCGGGCAATGTTCTCCAGATTGCTCTGGGCCCATAGGGGTGGCCGTAGACTACGGTACCTGAAGCTTCCACTGACAACCGACAGACGGCGGGCGACACGGGGAAGAATTATGTACGCAAACAAACATTTCTTATTCTGTCTTGCAATGAATTCGTCAATTATTATCTAATATATCCTCGGGCGGTGGCATGACAAGAAGATGCTTCTTGACTACCGGAAGAACATATCTTCGCCATTGACAATGTTGCCAGGCAACCCCATTCCCAGCGTCTAACAAGAAGGCAGCTCATCTAGTCCCAGAATCATTGAGCAACGAAATGCAAGATGAGCCGCTCGGATTGGTCATTATTCCCTACCATTATCACCGATTTCTGTGGTTCTATAATTCTTGGATGTCCATCATGCCCCAGTCAATACAGTCAGTCTGAATCCATGCAGATGGATGAACAACGAAGCGCCCATCATCCAATATGCATCTTTGACCACCAACTGGTCATTTCATGTGACGCGGCACCCTCACCTTGGTGTCGTCGGAGCCTTTCTTATACTATGCAGCCATGATCACATAGGGGAGGCAACACGATCTCAACGCTGTCACGCTGTGTCCGTATAACCTTGCAGTCGATCGCAAGTCTGTATCTCTAAGTATTTTACCCGTACTTGATTGAATCATCACTTTGACGCTCAAGCAATTATCACACATCCACCGGATCTACTCGTTGCAACCGAGTCAATTGGTGGTGTTCACGACCTTTCCTAGCTTCTTGTCGTGGCTGGTTCACCAACTAGTGTCCAATGAGGTGAATGTGCTGCTCGTAGCATCTCCAGAGGTAAAGCATTGGTGTGCTACGAACACGAATCTTCACGCATCAATCCTGGTCTTGGCAGGTCGAAAAGGATGTGTATGAGGTGCAGCATCGACGTCGCATTGGCTGCACTGAATAGACTTCTGCATACTATTTATTCCGTTTATCCACTAGCACGGTTTTTTTCCCACCTTCGAACTCCCAGTATCATGTTTAGTATCAAGAAGAAAAAAAAATATTCGACAGTTACCAAGACGACCAGCGCATATCTATCAAACCATCCTGATCATGGTTTGTCGCACATTGGCGTCATAACCCACCAACGAGGGCATGGCCCCATAGGACATATGTTTCATCGTCGTCCTTCTTTTTTTAAACTCCAGGGCTCGTGGGCTTCTGGAAATGCCCAGCCAGGCCAGCGTGGGATTTTGCCCATAGGCATAACACCGGCATGTTCGAGAAGAAAGAAGTCCAACCCCTTGTCACGGCTGAACAGCCCCCTTTTGGTGTTTCAAAAGATGTTCTGCCGAAGGTGGGAGGGAGCACCTCGAACGCATTCACCGACGTCATCCCGTTCGGCATTACTTGGGCAAGCTTTTCTTCTATGTACTATCGTGCATTGCCCATGAAAAAGAACCATGATCTTGGCTGTTAGGGCAGACTTTTGCCTGCATATCAGCCGCCAGGCCGCGTTTTTTTTTTCCAACTATATTGGGCTTGATGAGCCACCATGTGTTAAAGCCGTCCGCTGGAGTGCAGCTTTTAGGTGCTTATTCCCATATCTCACCCTACTGTGGTGCGGCGTGTTCGCACACGCGTCCTCGCTACGTGGAAAGTGGGCCGGGGTGTGGCTCGACAACATGTTTTCTACATCTTGCTTCGTCAGCTTGCTGATCTGGGCTGGGATCTCTTTGGGGCTCTTATTGTTCCCTCTTTTTGCATCATGAACGGCCTCAGCCCCGATCTAGACTTCAAGGGTCGTGAAGTGTACTACAGTAGAGCTTCCAGTTCCTCTCCTTTTACTGGGAATTTTAGATATACAAGATGTGCTAGGTAGCCTGGTAATAGTAATCCATGCTTTTTTGCGTGTGAGTATGGGTAAGTATGGGGTTCGTGCGAGAAAGGGGGCCAGGCTCATTCAGATGACTCCAGAAAACTAAAATAATTCCCTGTGTCCTTCTTTGTCGATTTTTCTTTTCGCCACTTTGCGTACTCCTCTCAAGGAAGGCCAAGCATTCAATGCTCTCCATAATTGCAAATAGCTGAAAAAACGAGGCTATGTTGGGTTCGGATGACAGGTGCTTGGTGCTGCCCCGTTTCGACGAACCCAAGCAAATAGTGGTTCCGGTCCCAGAGTCCAGCAAGCTCTAGCAAGCAGCGCTCGGGGGCAGGGCCGTGCCGTCTCTCGGTCTTTCCCGATCTGAGTTTTACTAGATTGGATGCTCATCATTTGTTCTCATTATACGAAGAAAGTACTACTCCTGATCGTATTTGACCATATCGAAATGTTACTTGGTCCAGCCATTTGTAATTGCTGTTTCTCGGCTCACGAGATTCTCTTATTGTGTAAAGGGGTCAAAGATTCGAACGTGTATGATTGCTACAAATTCAAACAACTCCCACGTTGGGTGACTCTTGCCGAAATGGTGTCAGTCGCTGTCGTGACCTTCCGGTTGAACATGGCCGATTATAAAACTCTTCTCTGATGGAAGAGCCAAAGTCGTATATGTTTATATATCGATTTTGTCGAGCGAACTTGAGTGTTCGTCTTGACCGACCGAAGCAGACTCGATGGAGTCATCCCACGGGCGGTCAGTCTGCTCGACCAGAGTTGCACCGAGTTTTACCAATCACCTTGCGGTGCAGCAAGCGAGATAAATCCAGTTTCGTTCGAAATCTTGGGGTTTCGTCGTCATGACCGAGGTCTCTCGAGACGTGTCACCGAGAGCCAGCCCAGCAACAGAGGACTAGCAGCTGCAGATTTGGACCGCACTCGTGGGCAACAGCGGAGAGAAGCCAGTTGACGGTCTTGGTTGAGAGCAGAGCGTTGCTGTGGACGGAGAAAGACCTTTATCGAGCATATGAACAGCGGCTATCCATGATGGCAAAGGAGACATCCGCCATGGGCCTTTATTAGGAGAGCTACCACCGGCCTGGTTCATCGTCAGCGGATCCAATTGTTGAAAATCCCTATACTGTTGTTTAATCAACGATTTGGTAGTTGGCAGAAAAGATGGCGATGCAAGACGCTCCTTCCGTGCGTTTATGAGTCATCTGCGCTTTTGCTTCTTTACGAGACAATGAGTGTGTAGCCAAGTATGGACAAGGAATCAAACACTGGACTGTATACACGAGACGGTGTATCTTCTGCTCATAAACAAAAGTCCATTGGCACTCGGACATTCATAATCCTATGGCCTTTTTCCTGACTTTATTCGTGACTTCATTGACTTCACCTTCGGCACAAGCGTAGAACTGGACCAAATTTCAGGTCTGGTGTCTACAATTTCAATTACAGAATATATAATGCTTCCAGTTCTGGTGTTACTCTTCTGTTTTTCTTGTCAAGGGCCTCGATTATGGCAGATATAGACGGAGATCGCAGAAGTGTTCGAGTAATAGCTTTCGAGGCTATAGTCATGATGCAGGGGACATTGGAATACAGCGGTTTTTGTGAATTATGTTCGCGCAGTCCTGTTCTATTCTTAACGTACAGACTTTCCCTTTCATTCACTCCTCCTTGGACAGCCACTATTGCTGCAAACGAGACTCGTTAATTGTTTGATTTGAATTCACAGGTTAATAGTACAGGGCGATCTCTGAGTAAGATGTCGCGAGTTCTCGTTATATCCACGAAGATATTTCCTCATTCCAGTGTACTGATATCAGTCTCCTCGACTCTCCACATGTACCACATGAAGACACTTCTATACGGCCGAAAAGGCTCAGCCATTGCCTCCATATCGGCCTGCTTCATGTACTTCCATTTGCCGTTTCCATTGCGAAGCTTGTTCACATCCTTGCCAACAAAGGCGGCCATGCCCCTCTGAACTCCCAAGTCGCCTACCGAAAACACATCTAAACGCTTCAGAGCAAAGCAGGCAAACATCTCGACGCTCCACAGGCCCAGGCCGCGAACAGCAATGAGCCTCTCCACGACCTCTTCGTACGGCGCGGTACGGAGAAAGTCCGTCGTGAGCTCATGCGTGGCGAATTTCTCAGCAAGGCCCTGAATGTACTCGGCCTTTCTCTGGCTCAGCCCAGCCGTCCGCAGCACATCGAGCTTGGTATCGGCTACCTCCTTTGGGTGTGGAAATCGGTCCCCTTGCTTCTCCACGTGCGGGTACAGCTCAATGAAGCGCTTCTTGATGGCCTTGGCGGCTGCGCCCGACACCTGCTGGCTGATGATGCCCGAACACAGGGCCTCAAAGGGGTCAATGGCCTCGGCGAGGCCCTCGGCTGAAAAGACCCGACAGTGATGCTTGTCGATCAGCGGCTTCATGCGCGGGTCCGTCTTGACCAGGTGGTCACACGCCTGCTTGAGGATATTTCCCGTAGTGGTCTGGCTGACTCCGGCCTTGGTCGGCGAAGCCTCGTCCAGGGATTTGGCAGCGACGATCCGCGAGGTCTCGGGCGAGAGCAGGGTAGCGTTGCTCACCTCCGGATTTGCCAAGCGCTCCACTGCCGCCGACTTGGGCTTGGTTTTGGGGGTGGTGGCCGAGCGGGCGGCGCGGGTGGCAGGCTCCCCGATGAGCTTTGCGTTGCTGGGCGTAGGAGTTGCTGGTGGCGGCGTAGCAGCCTTCTTTGCCTTGACCCGTCGCTTCTGGGGCGTGGATGGGGCGTCTGGCTGTTGCACAGTTTCCTCCGTTGCTTCGGGGGCCGTCTTCCTCTTTCTGGACTGCGGAGGCGGAGGCGGAGGCATCACTTTTGGCGATGGCTTGGCCTCAGCGGCGGCACTGAGCCGAGCAGACCTGCGCGTAGTCATTGCGAACGTTCGTTTTGAAGAGGATATGTGATGAGGAAGAAAGCTGAATCCAGGACTCTGGAAGTCCGAGTATTGTTTCAAGTGTGATGCAAAGCCAAATAAGCCGGAATGCCAACACCTAAACAATTTTGGCCTCCGATTCTCCGAGAGCCTGAATGTATGAAATGAACGATCAGCCGAGGCTACCTGAGAAACATTGGGTTGATGATATGAGAATGGTTGTGACAATGAGATGGATCTCGGACGTGCTCGTGGTTGCCTCGAAGATCTGACTGTAGTTCTTGATGCCGTTGCGATGACGTGCATTCCAGGTTGCAGGGATACAATGTACCTGTACCTATATAATGGCAAATGTGCGCATCCGTATTCTGAAGAAGATCATGCAGCTTCAATGCCAATATAATTTATTCGGTGGCTTCTTGGAAACATCGACATCAATTCTCTCCATTGCTAAATTATAACGGTTGCAGTTCACGCCCTTGCTTTGTCATCGTTGCAGTTGTCAGCCAGTCAGAAATGACGAAGGACAGCAGGCGCCAGTCTCACCTGGCAACCACCAAGACCATGTAGCACAGCCGACGCAGGCTGTAAATATCACGTCCAGCGCCCATAAAATTGTAAATATGCTGATTTTTGTATTATCAGCATAGTGTATGACTTGATTTCCGGAGTTAATTTGAGGTGCATTGGCATATATTCCGGTAGTCAAGCTTATTGCATCGCCTTCTTATTTATAGTCTGGGGGCATAGAGCAAGTGAGGCAGGACACTGAGGAAGCTACTTACCTGCCCTGTAATAAATATCAGCCCTCAGCACTAGGTGAGACCATGGATTGATGGAATGCTGATAACCAGTCCCAAACGCTGCAATCAAAAGTCTGCACGCGTACAAAGCATCAATTATTGAACAGATTCTTCCAAGTCTCATGTTTGTATCAATCGACCCACGAGTGCTGCATATACATCAATAGTAGGTAGTATGTGGCTACTTGACTGGTGGGCCCTGTTGAATGACAGGGCGAGATCTCAGTTGCAACATTATGCTCGCACTGGACATTGGCAACATGGGTCAATACCTCAGAGCTTTACGAGGTGATATGCGTCTGCTAATCCCAGAACTTGATGTGATCAATGTAGTCGTGGATCTCAGGTGTATACAGCCATCACACAATGCAGCTCGGAACACCGACAAAACATAATCAAGAAAAGAGAGCATGAGTAGAAGCCGGTAAGTTAATAACATGGCGGATTGAAGCCACTAGCCGCAGATTCCACCAGCAGTAGAGAGAATGGGGAAGGCAAATGGAGGCTGTAGGTTTAAGATGATCTCCGTTGCGCGTCCCCAGTATTCGGTGGAGCAATCGACATTCCAGACCACCGTGTCCGAGTAAGTCCGAGTAGCAGCAGCAGATCGGATCACTGCTGAGACGTATGAACTCTGCTACTATTATTGGAAAATACTCTGCAGCACGACGAAGAGAGTATTCACACATCAGATATATCTCTACGTACATGTCAAAGCAGACTCCTAATCAAAGTGCGACGATGCTTTTCCCGAGTCTCCCTTGAAAAGCACGATATTTCATCCCGACACTCGTTATAAAGAGAACGCGTCGCCTGGCGCCTTCTAGCCACAGACGGAATCTCAATGCGCCAGCTCGTGCTCGCGTGCCCCCATGGGCTTGACCCCCCTTGCTGGACAGAAATCTGCGATAGCGGTCTTGGCAAACCTCCAAGAAAAATTGCAGGACAAGCGGATGCTGGCTGGTACTCGCGAGCTTATCCGGGAGAAGACAAGAAAAAAAAAAGGGGGGATTTCCAACGCGCTACACGCCAGCTGGTAGTTGTAGTGTGTCTTGTCATTTGTTCTCGAGTAACCAGTCAGTCCTTTGCGTCTGAAATGAACGAGCCTTTCCATTGCATTGCGATCTGTCCAATGTTCACTGTATACTTGAAGCCAATGCACCGAAGATCTGCTAGGGGCTACTTTTGCTACTAAGAGCCCCAGGTATTCGTAGGTCTATGTAACTTTCCCCGAGGTAGCAATTGCAGGTGCTCATGCATCAGCTCTTTCTGATGACGGGAGCAGGCGTATTGGGTCGATTGCAGATGGATTCTGCCGGTTTTCCAGAACCCCTTCCTTCGCGGCGGCCCAGAAACACTCGTAGGGGGACGGAAATGGTAAGTAAAGTAGTACTGCTATATACAAAGTAGTAGGGAAGACATCTTAGCCAGCTTTCTCTTAGTCCGCCTTGATTACTTGTTGCAAATCCGTACACAGCCTCATGGGTTCAAATTTCTTGTGATCAATTAAACCTTTTTTTAAATCAACCTTACTATTCAGCTTGATCAGTGAAGAAAAGAAGATCTATAACAGTGTCATAAACAACAATCCGCCTGCTCGCTCCTAGGCTGAACCGGTGCGTCGGCTCGGTCCCCAAAGCTCACTGTAATAAGTAGAGCTAAAAACAGCGAGTTCCATTGCCCACCCCCAATTCGGGACGTTTCCCACCTACCTAAAGCCACCCAATCAAGTGTAGGGCGCCGAGCTCTCCAGGCTTGTCGACAGGTGTACGGACGGACGGTACCATCTCGTTTAGCCCACGCCAATCCAAGCCAATCCAATTCAATCCCGTCCAATGCCAGCTTGGCTCACTTGCTTCAAGCCTGTGTGTCTGCATAGAAACTTTTCTTACCTCTCCCAGTCTCTCACCCCCCAGCCAGTACACGAGGATACGACAGTTGACGACGATTACTGACTCTGACTCCTGGAAGCATCACCGCCGTGTTGTCGCTTCGGGTTTTCTAATCACCCCCTTGGCAACGACAGCCGATCAACCTTTGCTCTTCTACACGACGTGTCGAGGACCCCTGTGACAGCCATCGTGTCCCGTCAGGCGCTGTACTTCAGTCTCCAGCTACCTAGCGTGCGAGCGTTGGACGTGCTGTGCTGCACCACTACATCGGGAACAACCACCACAACGTCACACCCGCGACGGCGCTCAAGGAACCTTTCTGTCTCGCGTCGCCTATTCTTCTTGCCTTCGCGATCTATTTGAGGGTGCCGCACAGGGTCACCCCGAAGCGCTCAATATGCTTCTCCCCAAGGGCGGCATGACTTGGAAGTCGGCCAAAGCACAGTTACCCCCTACCCGGGCGATATGGATATTCATCACCAGGACGCGGTTCCTCCTGTCTCTTGCCGTCGTCGGCATCATCTTGCTGCTATGGCGCGGCATCCGATCCTCAGCTAATGAGATGCAAAGGTACGCTGCTGCTTCCCCATTGATCCGTAGCACGGTCGAGCTTTCGGCTTCTCCTGCTTGCTTTTCATAGAAGGGAGCCCAACTAACTTGTGTGTTTTCTCTCGCGACAGTTTCTACTGCTGGGGACCGTCGAAACCACCGATGGAAATGTCGCTCAATGAGCAGCAAGCATGGAATGCCCACCTCCAAACGCCAGTCATCTTCAACCACCACGCCCCGATAGAAGTCAACGAATCCTCCATCATCAACATCGACCTCAACCCCATCAAGTCTACGCCACAGGCAGTAGCAAAGGAGGAACGCGTTCTCATTCTCACCCCCCTCAAGGATGCCGCGCCCTACCTGTCTAAATACTTCGAACTTCTTGCGGAGCTGACTTATCCCCACCACCTGATTGACATTGCTTTCCTTGTTGGTGACTCCTCCGACAGTACTCTTGCAGTCTTGGCCATGGAATTGAAGCGCATCCAGACGCGCCCTGACAAGGTTCCTTTCCACAGCGCCGTGGTTGTGGAGAAGGATTTCAACTTCCAGCTGAGCCAGTCTGTCGAGGACAGACACGGTTTCGAGGCCCAAGGACCAAGGCGCAAGGCCATGGGCAAGGCGCGAAACTACCTCTTGTCGACTGCCCTGAAGCCCGAACACTCTTGGGTCTACTGGCGCGACGTGGATATCGAGGACAGCCCCAAGAAGATTATCGAGGACTTTATTGCTCACGACCGTGATATCATTGTGCCCAGTACGTATAACAATATTGTATACGCTGCGAATTCTTCTTGCTGACTAAATTTAGATATCTGGTTCCACCGCTACAGAGATGGCCGCGATGTTGAGGGACGATGTAAGTCTACCAAAAGCGCTTGACATGAAGAGAGGAACTCAATGAGCTGACCATGCGCCTCCAGTTGACTACAACTCTTGGGTCGAGTCCGACAAGGCCCTTAAGCTCGCTGCTAGCTTGCCCAAGGATACAGTCCTCGCTGAAGGTAAGGCGATATTGAACAATTGAGAATCATGGACTCTGGAAAAGCTCCTTACTGACTATTGGATATCTACAGGATACAAGCAATACGACACTGGACGCCAGCACATGGCCCGTATGGGTGACTGGAGAAACGACAAGGACGAGGAGATTGAGCTCGACGGTATTGGTGGTGTCAACATTCTGGTGAAGGCTGACGTTCACCGTTCAGGTATGTTTCATTCGAAACCAGCTTCTTTTTCTACGCGACCTCAATGCTGACATAATTTGATAGGCATCAACTTCCCTTGCTACGCCTTCGAGAACCAAGCCGAGACAGAAGGTTTCGCAAAGATGGCCAAGCGCGCCGGATACGAAGTCATTGGTCTCCCGAACTACGTCGTCTGGCATATTGACACCGACGAGAAGCCCGGCAACGCATAAATGCATTTCACATCTGCATTATTTTCTTCATCCTCAATTCTATTCGCGTACCGAGCTTGTCCGTCGGTACCGGGCTCCCAACACTCGATGGAGGATAGGACACGTAATTATTGTACGAAACTCATGATACACGCAAAACCCATACCATCAACGGCCCTACCAGCAGCTAGAATTGGGGCCAAACTTCTTGTCGAAAAGTTTGCTCTCTTTGCCTTGGAACTTGATCATTCTTGTGATCTCGCTCAAGTACCCACTGGAGAGCGTGGGCGAAAATCATGTGGATCACTGGGTTTGCGCCAACCTGAAGCACTGGCGTTCCGAGAAATGGCACTGGTCGTTCGAAGGCATGACCACGATGCCATTCTCTAGTCGGGCTCGAGCTGTTGACTTTACCTGTCTATGTACAGCTGTGTACAAGAAAGCATTAAGCGCGCGCATCTGCATGGTCGGCTGTGGTCGGTATCAGGGTAATATTCTGTTTTTTTTTCTGGCGGTCTACTATAATAGAGTCTGGTAATCCATCATGGTGGAGAAGACCACTTGCGCATACTGGTTGGATGGGCAGTGGAAGACAGGGAGGTGAGAGGCGCAAAGTTCAGGATATTTGCGCGCATACCCCTTTGACGAGTGGCAAGTTGTTGTGTATATTGAAAAATTCTCAAGGAGTCCAAGGACATGATGTAATTGCTGTAGTTGACTATGGATAATTCCATGCTTCCATCAGTAGTATATGACACACGTGAAAGAGTTCAAATCGAGCCTGGGATCGGCTCGCTGATCATGGTGAATATGTACCTAGGTATTGGCCAACGTCGGAGGCTTGCAATGCTCGCAAGATAAAGATTTCATCACAGACAAATACCCGTTTGTTGCTCGGTATGTGCCATTATCAAATGTTGGAATATGCCCCGTGGTTAGTCGTACGCGCTTTCTTATCATGTTTGAACAATTATGGCACATAGGTAATTCTCTCTCTATACAAATATACACACTTGCCCGGACATGTTGGATATTTAGATCTTGAAAATCCAAAACTTTCTCTATCCCTTGGTCTTTGGCAATGATGCGTTATGCTGTCTTCTATTCATGTCTTCTTTATTTGTACAAGCGGCCATCACCGGTGCCTCTCGCGCCTTTTCCCTTAAAGACAATGACGCTCCCTGGTTTCCCGTGTTCTTCCGCTGATTACGCTTAGTGGTTCTTGATGATGGTCATGGAGTCCAGAGCCTCCTTCTCCTTTCTCTCGGCGCGGATCTGCTCAATGAGGGGGATCAGGTATGGCACATCCTGGAGCGCATATGTTAGCCAATGCCCAATCTTCCGGCGTTCCTCTTTTTTGCTGTCGGCGTCTGCGTTTTTCTTACCTCCTCGGGCTTGGTCTGCTCCTCCTTGGGCAGCAGCTTGTGCGACACGGAGCACTGCATAGCGCGACGGATGCGGTAGACGCGGTCGTAGGACTCCTGGGGAGAAAGACGCTTGAGGGCCTTCAGGACATCCTCGTCCTCCTCGACAATGAGATCGTCGGCACTATTTCGACATGAATTGGTCAGTCTTTCCGTCTCCAATGCATTTTATTCTCGTGCTTGATTGCTTGCGAATGTCCTGTGAGACTGAATGACCATTCTATTCGGCCCTCAATTGATTCAATAACTTCCGATGCACACAGTCGAGACTTCGCAAGCAATCTTTCCAAGCTGATGAAGAGTTGTCCGATTGAACCGGCCGGAATTGCAGCAGGCTGGCTGGGAAGACGTACCGAAGACCGAGCTGGCGGTAGCCGGCGGCGTTGGCGTACCAGTTGGCAAGAGGCTTGAGAGCATTGCGCAACCAGGGCCTCTTCTGGACGAAGGGCGCGAGCGAAGGGTAGGCGGACATGGTGATTCTCGGGGTGGTTGAATCGGGGGTGGCGTTGAGAGCTTTGGGGCGGTCCAAAGTAAAAGCAGCTTCTCTCTCTCTCTCGGGAGCAAAGTCGTGATGTGAGTGATAATTGCTGCCAGTTGACTGGCCGCCTCCGGTTGGCTGGTGGGTCCGAGCTTTTTCGCGGGTCACGTGGAAGGCACTTCAAACATTTGCCCATGGTACGGTAAAAGCCTCCAGATGCACGCTGTACATTTTCGTTCGAGGCGCTCGAATGGCGCCGGCCCAGCACTAAAAAACATGCAGTATCGACCAACAAGCGAGTCGACAATCACTGGCTCGTTAAATCTCTGGGCGCTGCAGGCTGTACATGCCTACGCCGACGTGACCCTGACTTTGGAACCTTGGGAATTACCACATCCATTCATTATGGTGTGTATGGTGGTTGTCTCTGTATGCACGTGCTAAACTGCTTCTGCAAATGATCATGGACCTTGCTACAGTAGCTATAAGTGAAGACTATACTTGATGGAGGGATGGCCATCCTCGGAAACTTGCGGTCACACACACCAAAGCCTCTCTCGCATTTCAAATAACCAGTGAAGCTTTTCCAAGATTACCTTGGGAATCATGGCGTATCTAAATTTGATTTTGGGCTTCAGGAACGGATAGCCAGACCCTGGACCTGCCTGCTTTCCCACTTTGAACTTCAGCCACGTGCTGTGCTTCCTCAGTCAGCTATGAGGTCACTGGTTATTTTTCGCTTCCAAAAAGTCTCGTACTACACACAACAAAGGAACTCCGGTCGACCTAAATAGGTCTCTTTGGTTCGGGAACCGATTAACTTTGGGATCTCCAGAAGGAGGACTCTTGCAACACGTAATAAGTGGCCCAGACACACATTCACTTGCAACTTTCCATGAATGAATCACAATAAATCGTATTGCTCGTCCTTGCAATCTATCAAAGAACTACAAAAAGGTCGGCGCATACCGGCGGAGCTCCCTCATAGTACTGATAGCGCTCCAAACCGTTTATCGGCTAGTGAGTAAAAAGGCGCCCAAAGGCCGATACCTGCCGTACCTACTACTGCTGCACCTACCTTGACCTCCCAGTCCTTCACTGCTTGCCTGCTTGCATGCTTGCTTTGCTTTTTTTGGGGTCCTCCACGAACAGGGAACAAACCACCTCTATTGCGCCAATCCAGGCTGCTTATTAGCCCGCACCCCTCACCGTTTCCCAGCAGAGGCATCTCTGAGCATATTCGAGACCTGGTCTTCTGACCCGACTCACTCCTCCTCGACATTGTACAAAACTAATTCACCCGTGGGATTTCCTTTCTTCATCGATGGCCTGCTGCACCCCGTAGTCAGTCCCAATCAGACTGGACGTGTCGACGGTGAACTTGCGCGGGAGCCCAGTTCGTTCCCCGCACACCGCACACGATTCGTTCACCTGCAACCCTCGAGACGAGAGTGACGCCTCCGCAACCCACTCGTGCGATCGATCCGAGAACGATAAGATTACCACAAGAAGACAAACACTGCATCTCGAAGAATTGGGTGAACACTTCGCCCTTTTAGGTCCCCTAGCTTGTTCCCGCCCGAACAAGTTCGAATCTCACCAAAAGGCCTTCTACACCTGGGGCCTCTCTCGATACCGGTCTAGGGCCCCAACTGCGCGGCCCTTCTCCAAGTTCCCGAGTGTACCCGGGGCTCTGATATCACCCTCCAGCTCCGCGAGGGGATGTCGCACGACCAGGCACAGAACGATCCGACAGATCGGTCGCCGAACACACCTACAGATTATGGTGTTTTTTCGCCTCGACCCTCATCTCCGGCCAATACACTGGGAACTACCAGCGCACCAGACAGCATCATGCCGGGCTCGCCGGCTTCGGCGGTACAGGCCGTGACGCATCATGGAAGTGATGGTCTTACTGTGATGCAGAGATGGACGACGAGAGCATCCGAGTCGCAATTTAACGCTCTATCGGGCGCCGTGGGCGGTTTCACCTCTGGCATTGTTACATGTCCACTCGACGTGATCAAAACTAAGCTACAAGCTCAGGGTGGCTTCACGCCGGTGGATAAGGGAAGGCACGTCGGTCACCATAAAGTCTACGAGGGTCTTATTGGCACAGCCAGGGTAATATGGAGGGAGGAAGGAATTCGTGGCATGTATCGAGGACTCGGTCCCATCATTCTTGGGTATCTTCCGACATGGGCTGTCTGGTTCACTGTCTATACCAAGAGCAAAGAGTTCCTGGCTGAACGCGACGGTAAGTCTTTGCCATTGCTGAATAGCGACAAAGCGGTCACAAGACCACAAGATACCATAGCTTCTAACACACTATCCAGTTCGAAATCAGATGTTGATCAACTTCTGGTCGTCCATAGTCGCGGGTGCCTCGAGCACAGTGGTCACCAACCCTATCTGGGTGATCAAGACTCGACTCATGTCACAATCCTCCAATGGTAACAGACATGTGTCTTTATTCCCTAGGTCGGGAAACACACCAACGTCAAGACCAGCCATCAGCTCGTCCTGGCATTACAACTCGACCCTTGATGCCGCAAGGAAGATGTATTCCTCCGAGGGCATACTATCATTTTACTCAGGTTTATCGCCAGCTCTGCTCGGTCTGACTCACGTCGCTGTCCAATTTCCAGCGTATGAGTATCTCCGCAAGAGGTTTACCGGCCAAGACATGGGCCACATGGGCGAAGGGGGCGCAGAGAAACACTGGCTTGGCGTGCTATCTGCCTCGATTATGTCAAAGATTATGGCGAGCTCCGCCACCTACCCCCATGAGGTTATCAGGACAAGGTTACAGACACAAAGGAGACCGACAGCAGGTGCCGAATATTTACAAGGGTTTGGCGTCACCGAAAAGGGGGCCAAGGCCAGCGAGGCTATTCCTCAAGCCAAGTACCGAGGTGTTTTGATGACCTTCCGTACAATCCTGAAAGAGGAAGGATGGAGAGCTTTTTATGCCGGCATGGGCGTCAACATGATGCGAGCCGTGCCAGCCGCTACAGTCACCATGATGACATACGAATATGTCATGAACACATTACACGAGGAGAAGGCTAAGGCACTACGAATGAAGGAGGAGGGGAGTTCCGTGCCAATGCCTTAGGAGGCACGAAGCGCTTTGCGCACCTCCACCAACAGAGGGCAATGATTCGGCATGCGGAATCATTTTAGCAGCCTATGCGTGTCTGCATACATTCGGAATTATATCGAACACGAAGACGATAAATCCAGCGTGCCTTGATTTCTCAGCAAGAAAGCCTTGGCGTCATACATCTGAATAAGGAGTTCAAGTGCGGCGGTTGAAACGGGGTGGAAACAAGTCCAGATACGATACCCTTCCTTGTAGGTATAGACATAGTTCCAGGTCAGAAAATGGGACAGCGTATTGATTTTAATCTGTGCCATTATGCGCAACCACTTATCGTTTCTCTTTGGTGCAACGTCTCACGACTGCGTGCTAGCAGATGCCAAGCTCAATGCTCCAGTCTACATACCATGAAATGATCCAATGTCGTCGGTTGGAGACCTACTTGTCCATGGCGTGTCAAGATCAGCCGGCATGCATTCACCAGAATCCAAGATGGAGAAGTAGGATATGACAATCAGACGGAAGCCCAATTTCTATGGATGAGATCGACGTATTACTATTCTGAAATTCAAAACGCTATTAGGGTATCTATACTTTTAAACAGAATACTAGAACCATCTGCACAGCATCAGAGTTCCAGCATTTTGCTTCACCAAGAACAAGACGTCGAGGGCAATATACATCGCCGGAAACACACTTTTTTGACGGGCTTTTATCTTCATTCGACGAGGCTTCATACAGCCCCATCTGTCAAGTCTTCCACCATGGGATAATAGGGTTGAAAGGGTAGAAGCTCATAGGGCTGCCACAATGCAGCGCCACGAAGGTGAAAGGCCTGTTACGTCAAGGATTATGAGCTTATTGTTTCTTTAGAGACAAATGAGGTTTTATTTTTCTGGGGACTTACATGCATACGCTCCACCATCATATCCAACAGCCCAGCCCAGACATCGACGCCGCGCTGCTCGGCCGTCCTGCAGCACGAGGCGGCGGCCTCCTCGTAGGCGATGGGGCCGACGAGGCGCAGGGCGTGCGGCCACTCGAGGCCCTTGTGCGCGCGCAGGTGCGCGTACACGAGCCACAGCGTGTCGAGTATGAGCACGGCGACGCGGCGCTCCCGCTCGTGCCCGCCCGCGCACACGCGCAGCAGCCGCCGCTGCAGGGCCGCGCGCTCGGCCAGGAACCGCTCGGCGCCCCCCTCGAAGACGCTCAGGGCCCACCAGTGCCAGCCAAAGTCGGCGGCGCCGGCGTCTTCGTCTTTTGAGACGGAGAATCCGCCCACGTCGGCCGATGTCGATGGTGGCTGTGTTAGTTGTTGTCCACTGTTGTGGTGATCGTGGTGGTCCTTGTCCTTGGCAGACGTTGCGGAAGAGAGAAACGCACCGAGGTGCGTCCTGTCGCCGCTGCGGGCGCCTTCTCCCCGCTCCGACATGACGTGCTGCATAAAGGGAAACGGCGCGCAGCACCGACATGCTCCGTCGAGCTCGTCCGGGTGGATCGCGGTCCCGGGCGCAAAGTACGGAATGTGCACCCGGTGGTGGCACAGCCGGTAGTGCAGCGTGTGCTGACAGCGCGGGCAGCGGGCGTAGGCGTGCCGCCGCAGCTCCCCCTGCAGGCAGGCCGGGTGGTAGACGTGGCCGCAGGGCAGGGTGATGAGCCGGTCGAGGCTCGTCTCCTTGTCGTCGAGGCAGGACGACGAGGCCGCGCGGGTAGGTATCGTGATCATTTGGCATCGGAAGCTCCCCGGGGGCATCGTGCTGGGTGCGGCCTGATCGTTGCTGAGGACTAGTATCTCCAGCGGCTCGCAGACTGGCCACCGGTAGTCGTCCAGCATTCGCAGCCGGCTGTATCTGGGCGGATCCGAGGCATCTTCGGCGGGCGCAATAGAGTCCCAGGTTGGTTCGTCGCTCTTGGCCGATGGCCGACGGAGTTGGAGCTTGCTCGTGTACTTTCGCAGTGTCTTCTTGATTCTCTCCACGGGTCGTCTGGCAGGCTCGTCTATAGGGGGAGCTTCTGTGCTCAGCACGCCCATTGGCGACTCGAATACCATCTCCATGACCACGATCAACGATTCGACGATGGAAAATGGCGAATATGCGGATTAAATCAGAGTAAGGACACGTTTGGACTCATCATATTGGCCGAGGACCTGGCAGTCCCTCCTTGCCGATGTGTCGATACAGTCGGCAGGAATATACTAGGAGGGGATGATTCGCCTCCATATCTAGTCTGATTCTTACCATACATGTGGTGTAATGTAAAACGTGGGTTCTGAGATTATTGTATCGAACTTATTTTTCCTAAGCGAAAAGCCAAAAAGGACGAGGAACATGGGGCATCTAAGACACTTTGCACCTGTGACCTGAACCCAAATGATAAAATCTTCAGCACAAAAAGATGCTCCCCCCTTCTCAATGCTTCTCCTGTGAGTGATTGAGACGTGCAATATATTCAAGACAGCAGGAGAAGCCCCCTATCCAGGGGTAAAGTGGCTGCTTTCTTCCTCCATGTGCAGGTCTGAGCAATACATGAACAGTTATGATGACACACTTCCTCTAATGAGAACATGGCGTTGCGTGCATCTTCGATACAAATTGCCGAATGGAGACAAGGCACAGTAACCTCACATTGGCGAAGGGAGAGAAAAAGAAAAAGAAAAAAAGCAAGGATTCTGCATTTAATTCCCCGGAACCCTGGTCAAACACCTTATCCAATGCCGAAGCAACCTTTGGATTTTCCAAACATAGGTACTGATCGAAGTTGGAGCTTGTCGAGATATTCTTTTGTACAAAAAGTCATGCAGGCGAGTACAATATACTGTTTCCGAATGACACGAAACAATCCATTGAACGCCTGAGCGGTAGTATAGTGTGAATGCTACTTTCTTTTCTTCCAAATGTGGTACGACACGACAATCTGCGTGTCACCAATGTCCTCTAGACATCTTTGGGCGTTTGCGGTTCGATGACGAGAGCATGTTTCTCAAGGGGTTAATCAAGCTCTGGAACATGAAAGAGTGCATGCATATTCCCCATATTTAGTTGGGAAAAGATGAAAGTAGAAACGATGGAGTCTGTTTATCTGGCTACGGCTATTTGTCTGACAGGATATGATGAGGGCCAGAGGCAGGCTTTCGAGGAAATCTGCTCTCATGGGTCCAGGCGTCCATGAATTGGCCGAATATAAGTTGTTCATACTCCCCATGGCGCCCGGAGAACCTGGGAGAATATATTGCGACTATATGACCCGTCAACGACTGACCCGCCAAAGACTGCCCCGCTCCCTCCCTTCTTCCCCACACCTATACGCACTACAAGGAGAGCCCACGGCGGACAGAGCGTGCAGTGTGCAATGCATGCCTTTTAGGTCTTGATTCAAAGTGCGCAAGAGCTTCTTCACACCAAGTGCGAAGCCGAATGGCGCGCCATGCTATGCGCGAGAACAGCATCTCTGAAGCTGCAGCAATTCGCGGCATCCGAGAGCCAATCTGCCAGTGTGAAACCTGAGACAAAAAGTGAGTCTGACGGGCCAAGGTCTCGAAATTTTAGCCGCAGTCATGTAAGCTCAAAGTTAATATATCTGTCCTTGCCCAAGAAGACTGGTGACTCTGATCTTTAGCGATAGCGACCGTCAGATAAAATCATTCTTCGCCGAAGACATGCACAGAGACACAGAAAATTGGAAAGCTTCGAGTTCCGCTATATCATTGAAGATACCAGTCAGCGGAAAAGAGTTGTTGATTGTGGAATACCTGCGCATAAGAAACCACCGAAGGATGGTCAAATCTCTGTATTGCAACCTCACACCAGCGGACCTAGCCAGGTAATTGCTCAAACCACAATACCGGCTGTATACCACTTATGCCAAGTTCCCTGCTTCATTGACACCCAACTCATCCCGCACGGCCATGCAAGATTACAATGAAACCTGTCTGGCGGCGGCTGCGCTGAACATGTTTGTTATTTGCCGTGATCCACGTAGCAGGGCCCGTCCCGCTGCGCCATTACGTACCACCCGTTAGCATCCGGGCCGCTGCCTGTGTCAGGGCAATTATCAATCAGTGCTTTGAATAGTCAGCAACCAACAGCATGATGTTCTTCAATACATTTTCATCCACATCCTTGAGAAATCCATCGTTTGCCCTTGCCGTTGTACACCTTTGATCACAATAGGAACACTGAACTCTCCCTCCAGCCTATCGAAAAGTTCTCCAGCTGTCGCTGACCCTACAACCAGGTTCGGTCATTTGGGCAGGACAACCTCAGCGATGACCCATCATATGTGCCCCATATATCTCGAGTATGAAAACAAAGCTGCTCAATGGTCACGCCACTGAATGACGTTTCTCCGCCGGCTCGAGATCCGATCTGAAAGTCGATTGATAAGTGATGCCCAGTACCAAGGTAGTATTGGTGTAAGAGCTCACAGACTGCCAGTACATTCTCAGGCCGGTGTTTCCAGGGAGATACATGGCCGGTACCTAGTGTAATCGGCAATACGTTTAGAATCACGACGACCCAGATCGGCCAATAAGTGCTTGAACGAGTATCCATATCTGTGAGGCAGAATAACTGCCCAAGATCCAAACCAGCTACCAGCAAGAACAACAGATCTTGAGCCCGTCGAAGATGTGCCGAGACGGTCACAAGGATATGACAGCCATTGCAATCCTTCCTTGGGTCAGTATTCAAGGCAAGTTGGTCTTCAACACATTTAACACATCCAAGACTTACAGCAAAATGCACGAAAGATGCGGGATTCGCCGATATCTCGACTTGACGATCCCGACCTGGCGTCATTGCAACGGACCGCGATACCAAGACAATATCATTCAGTGTCAGTACCGATTCAATCTTGTGCACCGACTTTCTGAAACCTTTGTAGTCCATCAAAGGTTCAAGAAAGCGTCGAGCATATCTCATAAACTTATTTTGATCGGGAGTGAAGCCAAATAAAGCCAACTTTACTCTCCAGTATACTTCAACCTCGCCAAATTTGGGCCGGGATTGTTGCAACTCTATAAGTCGGAATCGATTTTGAAGCAAATAGTCCGAAGCAGTGCGGTGAGAAAACACTACCTTGGGCAATGCGAATCCCAACAAAGCCACTTTTCATTGGATTGTACCACACCAGGTTTGAGCTGAAGGAAACCACTAGCCAGTGCATCACACTCCTGGATACCGCATCTATCATTTCGTTAGTTTCTTTGTTGGTGTAGGAATGCATGTTCTCTAAGGGAAAGTTTGGGTCTCGTAGGCCCCTTCTAGAGAATTGAGCCCATCAATCCACGAATAGGCTATAGCCGCAAATGGAGACTTCTTCAAGACACTGACGGTCGCGAGTAGCAGCATCTGGCGAGACACTCTTCGATCCTAATCACTGCGGCACATAGGCTTAAGCAGTTGATCGTAGTGCTGATTTAAGTCTGGTGGGATTTCCCTGAATTTCTCCTTCAAGGAATATTTTATTCCGCTCCTGAGAGCAAGAAGCAGCTGTTCGACGACAAGATGTGCCCAAAGAAACATACCCTCTGTAGCCCTCGCAAGTTCTTGAGCTAAGTCTTCACGCTCCTCATAGTCCATTCCAGCCTCGTAGTCCTTTCCAGCCTCGTATTCCTTTCCATCCTCATAGTCCTTTTCATCCTCATCATCCTCCAGACGTCGGAGGCAAAATGTGTCAATTTGTGCCTGATTCATCGAATGGAGATGCAATATTTGTTGCTCTGAAAGCGAAAGAGTCCTCAGGAACTCGTCAAAAGGTCTTGAGCTGGTGCATATTTTCATATTTTCGGATTGGGACCACTTTGGGACCACTTTCTCAAGTGCCGGGCAAAGCGTTCGTGGCTCAGGCGATTCCTCTCGCTCTCATCTAGGCCATCAACAAAGAGGCAGAATTTGTAGTTCTCAAGCCCCTTCTCGAGAAACAAGGCCGAGATCGCCTTCGTAATATTCTCATCTTTGAAATTGGAGTGACCTCCAATGACAGGATGTCCCTGAAGCAATCGCAATTGCTCAACCTGTCGGGGAAACACCACCTCCATCAATTCAGGGAACTTGCTGAGAATCTGAAACAGCAGAGATCGACAGAATGTCTGCAGTTTTGTCTGAACTTGCGTTCCCGTCCAGAAAAAGTGGGCAGCCACCACAATGCACTTGCTTGTTCCTACCCAATCGTGGAGATACTTCCGCAACTTTGGATTCTCTGCAATAAATTTCATCAACGTCGACTTTCCAGCGCCAGCTTTCCCAGTGATATGATATATGCCACGGCCTTCTTGAAACCAAGACACAAATTGTCGACTTGTGACATAACATGTCTCTTGATGTAATCGCTCCGGCGTACTCATGCCAGCTTGAATCATATCTGAAAGTCCTCGAGTTGTCGCGTCGATTATCCACCCACAGGTATCGTGAGAAGCTTGGGTCATTTGACATCTCTGATCCGTTTCTGGATAGAACAGCTGTCCCATAATGCGTTATTGAATAATAAGTTCCACAGATAGGAACTTGAATTATTCGATTCGACGCTGCATATCGGATATCCAATTCTCATTCGTATTTGTCGGGCTTGAATTTCGGATATTGCGTGTCGAATCCGTTGTACCGTTTGAATCAAGCCATTCATTTTAGACCAGATATCGAGGTCGTGTACGTTGCTCTTTACCTCGAGCGATTTGAGATTACGCAGAGCCAAAGACTGGCCATCGCGGACACAGAATTAGCTGACGCTAGTCAATAGAATCGAAACAGGTTACATCAAAATTAGGTTCAAATTGACGATCACGCCAGCCCAAGACTCCTGCAGACGTGCCTGAAGTTCGGCGATTCTTCACTTTTTCTGCAAGATCAACAAGAGTTGCACCCTCAAGCGTGCACACACATCGCCTCTTGTCTTGTCAGGCATCGTCACGTCTTTCATGATATTGATCAGCAATTCCGCATCCCACTGACATATGTCGGCCAGCCGCGTGATCCTTCTTTCAGGCGGTGTGGTACCTGTCCTGAATTTTGTCAGGTCGCTCTTGATGGTCTCAAGCTCGTTCAATACGTCGTCAATAGTGACAACTTCTCCAGCTCCGCCCGTCATCCGTCATTCTTCTATGCCTGATATAATAGCCCAGGAGAAGTCGACGAATGTTATAATGAAATAGACGAGCCCGACCGCTGCAAGAGCTTCCATGACGTCAAAGAAAGTTAGGTTCTCCCGAGTGGCTCAAGAATGTTAGAAATCGTCAGAGTTTAGAAGTGCACAGTAAGAAATACCGTATCAAGACACTCAAAAGAGGTATGTGACCAACGGTAGGATACTGCAAGCGACACTTGAGTGACGGAGAAAACTAGAGGCTAGAAGTCCGCTCAAGAGGTGGCATGAACTTTTATCATTGCCGTCGCTGAAGAAGATTGAGTCCGAAAGGCTCGAGGGTTACATCAAGGTAAGCACTGTTCTGTCAACCAATGTTCTCGCAAGGCTCGCTGTTGGTCACTTGAGACATGCATAACCCCACTCTATTGGCATGTCCCGCCCACGCGACCTTTTCTCGATGGCTGGGGGGAGACGATTGAACAATTACACCGCAGAGAGAAATTTCTCTGGCGTCAAAGGAAGTCATTCATTGCCTATGTTGCTGATCGCTAGCCGTAATGACAAAGCTCGCTACGGATTCGATACTATATTACAAAAACAAACACCGCATTGTTTCCGTTTCCGACAACAGAACCCTGGGCCGGAGATCCCTACTGTTTTCTTCCTTCAGGAAAGTGGTTGTGATGCACTTGGTAAGTGAGCAAGCATGGGGCGCACAGCCTACCTTCTGCCTTACATGGTGATTAGGCAACTTGCAGCTTTCTTTCCCCCCTTCCAAGGCGTATCACCAAGCTCGCGTCCCTCAATCTTCGCCAAAATCTACTCCGAGTACTACTCTTCTTTCACAAGGGTCAAAAAATGTGCAATCATTGCAAAGCCTGAGCGCGCATTGTGTAAGCGTGTCGTGCTTTGTCTACATTGATTTGCCCGCAGCCAAGACACCCTTGTTGCAAGGCTCCGATTGACCCCGCCAACAAGTAACGACTTTTCATTCTCATCACCAGTGCCGCTTCATTTGCAGGACGGTTCCGGCCCAACGAGATATAAACATTCTTAAGAAGATTTCATCTTCTCATAGAGATTTTCTTGGGCGGCTCACTCAAAGATGCATAAAGCCTCTACACTCGACCGGACAGTCATTCAAACAGAACCTGTCTACAGCAACAATCTCTGTACCTACAACTAGTGGGGCTAGTCCCTCAGCAACTGAAATGACACCCAAGTTCGAATTCTCCTTCGTGCCAAATATCTTCAAGCCATATGAAAAAGCCACAGCCAATGAGAAAAATAAGAGAGATGAAATAATTACAAAACCGCAGTTGGACATCATAAAGCAGAACTACGGGGTCGACGATGGACGGCCTGCAGCACCCAGAGACCAGACTCAGTGGGCTCGATTCGAAGATTATGTCAAACACTTGAATGCAACCAGCGATGATAATGTATCTTACAAGTTGTTCTATGTACTACGACACGGCATTGGAGTGTACAAAGTGGTGATGGAGGCGCTGGAAAAGGCAGAAGACGCAGGCTGGCTGGAAGCCAAGGCTTGGAACGTAAGTTTCCGAATATTCTGTTCATTTGATGGGTCTAGGCTGATTCGCTCCCAGAACTATTTCTCCTTTCTCAATGGCGCAGAAGCCGAAAAAGTCTATCTCGAGGAAAAGGATCTGGCAGGTCTGGCACGTAGTGTGACACCTGGCGAGAAGCTTGGTAGGCTTCAGTGGGTTGACGCGCTTCTAGCAGACGAGGGAATCACTCAGGCAAAGGCCCTCGCTGAATTCTGGAACGACGAGGCGAAGATCGCTGGGATGCCGCGCCCAGAATCTATATACACCAGTCCCTTGGCCAGGTGTCTCGAGACGACCAGACTAGTATACGGGGGTATGCTGTCTGAACAACTTCAACCAGTTGTGAAGGAGGCCCTGAGAGAAAGATTGAACAATCATACCTGTAATCAGCGCAGCCCACGTGCATGGATTGAAGAGATGTATCCGGAGTATACAATAGAAAGAGGATTTGAGGAACGTGACATTCTCTGGAAAAAGGACGAAGCCTCGAAAGAAGACGAAGATCAACATGTAGAGAGGAAGCGACGACTTTTGGAGGACATTTTTGAACACGACACCAACCAGTTCATTTCGCTGACTACACATTCATTTGCACTGACCGCTATACTTATGGCTATTGGCGCCCCAAAGTTTCGCATTCGCGAATGCGTCCTGGTACCTCTTTTTGTCAAGGCCGTGCGAATTGCGCATGTAGAGGCTACCAATGTGGATGCGTCATAGCTTCATTGTTCTTGCTTTCTATGGAGTGACGGATGGGGGCGGGGGTTTTCTTCGGTTGTGTTTCAGAACCTAAGGTTAGGCCTCAAAGTAGTCGATCTGTGATAGATTTATCAGGAATCGAATTGTCTGAAAAAGTAAGGAAAGAACGAACAACACCCCTCCCCCCCAACCATAAAAAAAGTTTTATAAAGAGTGAAGAATAGTGAATTTCGCTGTTAGGGTAAGGATATATTTCCTTCAAACTCCTATTGGCCCTCTTTGTGTTTCTTTGGTGTAACTTCTTCCGGTGCATCACCGTCACTCGGTCGGCTTCGCTTCCCATTCAAATGTCGCTCCAATTTTCCCAGCCTCTGTTCTAGTCCCTCCAATTTTTCCAGCTTCTGCTTCAGTCTCTCTATCTGTTGATATGCGTCTGATGCAATGTCCAGTGTCAATTTCTTCTTTCCGTTCTCAAGCAATTTCAAGGACGCCGAGACACGGTAGGAGCGACCCTCAGCAACCACATCAAGATGATCCCTTTGAACTGCGAGATCAATTGCTAGGTCGTCCCATTTGACTGAATCGAATCTTTGATTGGAAGCGAAGATTGGCATAACGCCTGACGATTTCGTGTTTCTCTCGTCAAGAATGAAGACTTTGTCTTTGTCTTCACCTTGGTGTAATAGGACAGTGAACATAACGCGCTGACCTAGGAGGCGCAATTCCACAGCTACGGCTCTGACAACGTCCCTATATCTGTAGCCGACACGCAGAAACAAGCGCTCTTGATAGTCCCAAATGCGTTCTGGTACTTGGTCCAAAACCTTCATGCTCCAATCGGGCTCAGGGTTGTACTCTGCCTGCACAGCAATAGCTCTTTTGTGCGACTTCCTGAGAATCGACTCGACATCTTCGGGCGAGATTACAATGTAGCATTGATGGTGCGGCACCGGCCTCAAACGGTATGCCCTGTTGTCTTCTTTGAACATAACTACTCCATATCTCCCATCTCGGGCGTAATGGGCACTGCCAATCTTTTGGAGATAGATCCCCAGACATATCATATGGTCGTTCTTGTCAACATATCCTGTCATAAAGAGAAGAGGTGGTTTGGGTTCCTCGTTGAATTGCCCGTGGGATCGCTGGTTGGGTTCGCGGTATTCCTCCATATCTTTTGGAACAATTCTGAATGTCGTTGCATCCATTAAGACTCCTTTGTTCGTAGCAGAATAGTGCCCTTCTGGCTCCATCCTTTTCATCTCAGGGATCCCCTGGAATTGATCGGGCGAATCTGCAAGTATGCTACAGAATCGACTGCTCCCCAGAGGATCCCCACCAGGACTCTCATTAGAGCACTCGCTAGGGTTCCAGGCGAATACAGTCACGTCCGTCGTGGTTTGGATGATCTCCAACTGCAGTCTGCGAAAGGCTTCCCTCGCTCCAACGCCGTACACCTTGGTCAAGCCCATAGAAACACCGAAGAGCCCGAGAAGACTGTATGCTCGGTCTTCCGGACGTGTCGTCACTCTTCTGATTGCCCACTTCATTCTTTGCGCAACCGTGAATGACAAACAAGATCTTTCCCCGGTCAAAGCTTCGCAATGAATTCCAGTGATGTCGTGTAGAATATCGACAAGCTCGTCTCTAAAACCAACCTTCTTCCACTCCCGGTTGTAGAACTCGACATTCTTTGGAGCGATCAATTCTTGTAACGTCCAGCCTCTTTTGAACCAACGGCACTTTTTCAATTCTTCCTTTCCTTGTTCATCTGCCGAGTCGACTTCAAGATCGGCTAAGGAGACAAGGCAAACCTTCGATTGCTGATACCACGCAAACATAGAATTGATACTCTCCTCCAATTCTGCCGAATTCTCTTTATTGATGCAGCAAGTGTCCACCCAGAGATAATTACAGCCCCGTTTCTGTGCTGCTTCAGAGGCTTTCTGGATCTTGTTCCACGCATCGGGCTTTACCCTTCCAAGATTTTTATCTTGATCATTGACACCTGAAGGCAGGGCGTCGGCAAACAGAATCTCATCGTCTTCGCCGCCCCATTCTTGCTCGCCGTTTTGTTTTTCCAACTGCCGACCCCATGTGTGGGAGAGGATGGCGTAAGGCTCGTTGCGTATTTCGGTTCTGTCAACAAGGACAAATTCGTGCTTGGTGACCAAGCGTTTGGCGTCGATAAATCTCATCGTGCAGAAAGAATGTATATCTTTCGTGAAGAATGCACAAAAAAGATTAAGAAAAAAAAAAAAAAAAAACGGCGTGGCTATCACAAGATGCCGGGACCTGAGCACCAAACCTATTTGCTGGCAGAGGATTCGGAAAATTGTGTTAAGGTACTACGTTTGGCTGCGGAGTATTCCTGGGAAGTCAATTGCCCACCCCCTGTCAGACTCCGGACTAGACATGACAAGTCGCCGCTTTGTGCCACGCAATGGCATTGGGCGGAATGCAACATAAGCAAGAAGTATAGCCCCCAAGAGGCCGGTTGAGCACTATCAATCTGCCTTGCAATTGGCGAGGTGTAACGTGGCATCACAGCTGAATGGCGACCGGGCGCTTATAGATCCCGCTTTTACTCGTCGGGGCTGTAGATGAATACCCCTCTCCGACGAGGCTCTCGGGTGTGGAGGTCGCATGGATCCCTGATCAGGAAGACCAACAGCGCCCGGCTTGTTCACAGCTGCAGTTGCAAGGCAGGGGTAAGATGCGCGACTCTGCAGATAGCGCAACCCCCAAGAGTTAGGGATTGACGGTAGACCAGCCTCGCAATTTCTAACACTTGGTCACTGTACACAGTTCTACTGTTACTTGGGGAAGGAGAAAAGTGCAATACAGGTCATGCTCATATGCAATTTCCAGTCGCGGTTGACTGACCCCTCGCTATATTGGTATTTGCTTCAGGTGCAGTGCATAGATGGTGGAGCTACTGTGTATGGTCCATGGACGTGCTCAGCAAAGTCGCCTAGCCATAACAGGGACCCTCGTGGACTCAACCGGCAGCTGCGACGGCGACACGCGCTGGGAGATCTGCCTCATACTCTATGCACCACTCTCCAACATTACCAGTCTTTGTTGATTTTCTGCAACAATAGCTCGGCCAGCTGCGATTTTGAGTCTCGTCCCGGTATTAAGACGGGCGGTCCTTAGTGACAATCATAATAGTTGTCAAGTAAACCCAAAACAAGATAATGGACATGAGTGGCTTACGCGAATGCGTTAATGGTACTGGACCTGGACCTGCTATAATACTTATGCTGTTATTCAACTCCAACGGAACAGGCGGGCAATGTAAAGAAGCTTAGATGAAATTACTGTAACATCTACGGAATCACAAGAATGTAGCATATTACACGGGGCGTCGTGACGGGGAGTACATATATCGGAAACGTAGAGTGACGAAAGCAGATTCCGTGGTAGTCGTGACCCAGATCATGGAGGTCTGGGGTGCCTTGCACGGCAGGCGGTCATGACGTTTACGATGCATTGAATCACTTCTCCCATGCAACGCGCTTGAACTGAAGTCTCGCGGCCTGCCTTCTGGATTGTCTTTCTTGCATTACCATTTATGTTATGCCTGGCCATCACGATCATGGACCACTCCAGACCGATTGGTTGATATAGACAGCGACTAGCATCAGCCCAGGTGGCTTCATGATTTAAATCTAGATCAAAGTTCTGACTTGCAACATAAAGCTTTACATTCTTGTTGATTGTGTCATTAACACTACCAATCCACGTATCGACCTAGACGGCTTCGTCATGTCCATGAAACTGCTGTGTAGCAGTTCGATCCTGTATAGAAGTTTGATTCGCTTCCACCCTGTTCCGGCCCCTCGCCGATAAAAGTCTCCTTTCCCAACGATCCCACTCCGCCTCGAGTTTTGCTATTTTCTGTTCCAGATCATCCAATCTCTGGGCTTTGATCTCTCGAGATTTGCGAGCAGCTAATGTATTGCGAGCTCTCTTCATGGCGATAGTATCTTGTGGACCGTCGACTTTTATGGGCGAGTCAGAGTCTTTGTCAACCCCTGAGTCAGAGCTCGCCTTATGAATACTCTGAAAGCACCGAGAACTGTTTTTGTGCTTTAAGTCAACGTCACGGGTAGAATGGTCAGACTCGGTTTTGTCCTGATCTGCTTGTTATTTCTCAGGGTTTTGCTGCAAATATGATTGATTTGGATTCGTGCCATCGCGTTGGCTCATCCTTTTCTTGTAATCCTGTAGACTTATCTTCTTCGCCACGACTTCTGTTGCAGTAGGTACCAGGGATGGGGACGGTACGGGTCTCTGCGTATGTGCTGAGGTTGGTGCTTTGATCTCCTCAACGTAGGCAGCTGGAACCCATCCTTGACTCTGGGCACTCTTGGCCAACCACCAGCCTTCAAATAGTCAGTATGTTAAGAGTATATGTTAGTTTCCTCGAAGCGAGCATTGTTTCTCACCGCTACTTTGCTTCTCCACGATCTTGATAATCTGACCAGATGTGATGTCAAGTTCGTTTGTGTGCTGCCCCGAAAAGTCATACAATACCTCGGCCATGAGTGCTGCTCCTTTGCTTGAAGCTGCGAACGGTACGGGTGGTGCCGCTCCTGGTGGCGATGGTAGCGAGAGGCCATATCGGCTTCGCCGGCTCGGAGTAGGAAGGTCTAAGGTTGATTTGGCTGCACCCGTCCTTGGAAATTCTGGACTTTGATCGACGGGAAGCGCCATGATCGCGATCTTCTCTAAATGGTCCGACAAGTGAGCCACTATGCTGTCCATACCAGATGGTACGAGCTTATGGCAGACATGACAAGTCGTTGCTGCCCAGTCATCCAGCGATTTATGCGAGCATTGGAGGTGACGAATCCAGCTTGATTTCGACAGAAAAATCAAGCTCTCGCAGCCTATTTCCAGGCACGTGTACGGCTGAAGATCAGAAATGATATGGTCTCTAGTATGTTGTATCAGCATGCAACTCCCGCAATCAACCAACATTGAATAAATCCTTTGAAGGACATACTTCCGATCGGCATCGTCTTGAATATTCAATCGTTCACCACAGGCCATGCAGTTGAATTCCATGCCCTGCTTTGCTTCAAGTGACAACTCTGGAATTTCCAATATGATGTCGTTCCCATCGACTTGGGTGACCAGTGACGCGGCATATTTGCTGCGAGGTTGAAGGCTTTTTGTTCCCGTGGAAGTACCCACGTTAGAGTCATGAAATAGTGAAGTCGTTTCCTTTGGCTCATGTAGAGGATGGGCTGGGTCACTGAATGTTGACGCAGTCGTGGTAAGAGCAATCAGCTCTGAGATATTCCTTTCTTTTCTCCCTTGAAACTTCAGCACTCTCTCCCAATTCGCCTGTCCAAGGCGTTTGGTCAGATCTTTGTCGCATGAAGGATACAGACGTCTAGTCCGTTCAACAAGATGTTTCGAGGGATCCCAATCGTCTATCGTTTGGGGATCAACCGATTTTTCGTTGATGATTGGATTCACAACCTGCTCCTCAAGCCGTGTGCCAAGATCAAGGAGGCACTCTGTATCCACGTCCAAATCCTCAATGACCTCACGCAACTTTTCCAAATGGGCCACTCCACCGCACTCGATGCAACTCGCTTCAGACCCATCACTGCTAGAATCATCGCTGCTATCATCACCTTGAATCAACACCGACAATGATTCGGCCAGTATCCACAGATTCGCTGCTTTTAGCGAATATCCACTTTCTGTGGCACCATGCTGCTGAAGAATTGGAAGAAGCCCTGAAAGAAGTCAGTAATCATGCGCATGAACGGAAGAGACACTGCCAAGTTTACTGTGAGTCAACGTTCGACACACGCTTTTCAGAGTTCTCAAGGTAAAGTCGCCAATACGCTGCGACATTTCAAGCTTGCTCTCAAATTTACCTTCCTCGATACCATACGCATCGGCCCAGAGAACTAAACGATCGTGACTGCGCTGGAGCTCGAAGCTGAAGGACGGAGGCGTTTCCTGCGACAGGGAATGAATCAGTAATACGAATAATTCCGAACAGGACGTAAACAGAGACGCCAAGAGTGACTTCTGGGAGAGTATATCATGGCTGCTTAGCACTGCATCTTGCCACCGCTGGATCTCCGGTCCACCATCCATGACAAGACCTTTGATTCAAAATCTCTAGTAGAAGGTGGATGGTTTCTGCAGATGGATTGCTATCAATTGATTTTGTGCCAATCTGGCATGAGAGACAGCAATGATGAAGGGTCGCTCTGATTTGCAGGATTGTGGCACAGCCGCTTCTATGATGGTCTGCCATTGGACAGATCGTGGTGAAAATGCAGCATGGGCACGACCGGTTCCTCACCCCGCTCAGCACCTCCGGGGGGTGACAGCTGACTCCGATGATCACCTACCTTGTCAGCTGCGCGCCTGTGTATCTTCCGGAAATGCTGATTTATGAGGCCTTCGTCATCGATGAGCTGTCCTCCAATTGCTCAATCAGCTGCGCGGCCATCGCGAAATGGATCCCGTATCTCTTGCGCTTGGCATAGCTCCTCTGTGTCTGAGCGCTATAAAAGGCATCAAAGCTGCAAAGTCGACACTCAAAACACTGCGCCATTCGAGATCAGAACTCAAGAGAATAAGGAAAAAGTTTACGAAGGTATGTCACGTATAGCCATAATCAAATCGTGACATGGCTAAGATTGCTTGAGGAAACACACATATTCCTTGACGAATGCCATCTGCTACTCCAAGAGATTATCGACCCGGATGATGTCGTCTTTATGCTCAGGAGCCAGACAACCGCTTGTGGTATTCATCACACGCTGGACGAGAAAATCCAAGCATATCTTGGTAGGAGGTATGATGACTTCAAAGAAGTGGTGCAAGACATATACGATACCATCGCCGCTCTGGACAAGGATCTGAGCCTCCTATATCTAGAAACCACTGAAGCTGTGAGCCCAATGCCCCATTCACTTCGCAATCTAAGATCGTCTCTAACTTTTCAAGCCCACAACGTCTAAACGTATCAAAGGAGCCATAGACGTGACGCAGCATAAATCGAAGTGGTTGTCGAAGATTGACAACATTTGCGAACTTAACCAGGACTTCAAGCGTTTGCGGAAGACGACCAAGCAGATTCGGCATCTCAAGCCGAAACGAAAGGATCATGACACGAACGAAATTCCCACGTATTATGATTTCTTTCAATCGTACACTCGGTCCTTTTATCATGCTTTGACGCAAAATTGGTCATGTTCTCAATCACGGCATGTGTACCATGACCAAGCTCTATTCCTTGGACAAGCGGGAGAAACAGTCATTTTTCTGATGCGCCAGCGGACTGTGTCCGGATTCAAAACCAATACGTAAGGGCCCTATATGCTGGTACATGATTATTATTTGTGCAATTAACCAGGCTTCAGGGATGTGGTGAAGCTCAGTGTTCCATCCCAAAATTTGACAACAGATCGTCTTACTCAAGCGCCGTTAACTCCGTGCTCAAGCACCACGTCGGCAGCTTCTTATTATGATGGTCCACGACCCGCCAAGAGAATAAAAATGAAAGACGAAGAGGAGATCTCGCACATATCAACGGTACCTGCCTCTTCAAAACAAATCACTGACCCAAACTTGAGCTGCCTGATTCCGCAACTTGATTTGTCCCAGTCCGACGATGTGTGCGGTACGATCTGCCAAAAATTCAAGATGCTGGCGCTGCCTACTGCATCTGTGCTATACATAGATCATGCGGCAGGCTTTCGACACGTCCTTGGAAATGTAGCCGACACTTGGCCAGATCTACCAACCTCATACCAGAGCTCATCTTCTCTCCGAACCATTCTGAAGCAACCAGTCGCCACTAGTTTGTCCATACCTGACCAGCTCCAAATTGCCTTGACATTGGCCCGCGGTATGCTCCAACTCAGCCCGAGCCTATGGTGGCGATCGTACTGGAGTCTCGAGGACATATATTATTTTCCAAACAATCATGAAGAAGACATGAATCTGGCGACGATCCTACAGACCCTGCATATTAGTGCAGAGATTGACCCACGACAAGCGTTGAGAGAAGAGCCCTACATGACCGGAAAGCCGAGTCGTACAGAACCTCAAGATGTCGGCGAGGCTCAGCTACTCTACGGGATACGGAACATGGCACTCTACAGCCTCGGCGTCGCGTTATTACGGATTGACCGATGGTGTGCGATGAATGCCGACGACGTCGTCACGATCCGGAGACGAGCGCACCAAACATCAAGGCTGGGCCCACGATTCCAAGAGGTCGTGCAGAAGTGCGTGGACTGTGACTTTGGGCAAGGCGCGGACTTGGAGAACCCGTCCTTGCGGAACGCGGTGTACAGTTCAGTTATTTGCGAGATTGAAGACCTCGTTCGGCGAATAAGCCAGAGATGACCCGAGAGGCAAGACGATTGTAGCCTTACACGAGCCTGATGGAAGCTATAGTCCATTTGCCCATGTAGAGTCGGTGATATTCATGGGCGCTTTTGTTTCGGTAGGACGGCCAGAAGCACAGCATCCGTTTATGCGCACTTTGAGCCCAGAGTCAGCTCCAACGGATAAAAGCCCTCCAGGTCAAGCGACATCAAGCCATGCACACCAACTCAGTGGCTAGTTATCTGGGTAGTATGACGATACGCGGCCGGCCAGGGACCAATAATCTCGCAAAACGACTAGGAATGAGAACCTTTTGAATAGATGGAGTCTACAGTGGCATGTCAACAAAACCGATTGTATAACCCTCTGAATTAGCGGGAATAGTGCTTCTTCTGGAATAGCAGCAGGCCCTCAGCTGGCTAGTTTCCTACACAGTTGCAAGTATGGCTTGGCGGCAACGCTTGGTGGTGCAGCTGCCTAAAACTTTTGGACCGATCTCCGTAGTTTCGGAAATCTAGATTTTTCAGATTTTGTTTACAATCATATATATATGGTACCCTTTCCGGTCGATGCCTTGATGCCAATATCGAGGACTCGTGACAGAACACAGCACAAGGTCCAAACTTCACTACGCGTTGCTCTCAAATCAGCCCAGTGCAATGGCGCGGACCCTACAAGCCATCGCCGACGACCCAGACCCGCCGCCCGCAGAGCCGCGGCCTCACCGCGTCAGTGAGGCGCCAGGCGGCCCGCTGCACGTCGATCTGGGTCCTGTCTACTTGTCGAAACTCGACGCGGACTCGATTATTATGTGTCCCGAAGAGTATTGCCACGAAGAAGATGACTCGATGGACGCGCTGTGGCGTGATAGCTATTCATCCATGCTCTGCTGGAAAACGTGCTTAATTTACAAGCAGATCGATGCGGGCCATCCCCGACTGGTTCCGTAGGTTTATCTCATTTCCAAAGTGAATACCTGTGCAAGAGCGCATGTAATTAACTTCGTCTTCCAGGTTTATTCGACCAGATGCTTGGACAGGATTTCCAGTACTAGCAAGGCCGTCCGGTCCACCGCTCAGGCAGTTCCTAGAAGAGCACAAACTAGAAATGTATCCCCAGGCCCTGATACAGTCTGCCGCATGCCGAGTCGTAGATAGCTGGCGACCTTTCGTGTACCAGTGGGCGCTCCACGCCCTCTCAGCCCTGGCCTTTATGCACTCGCACGACGTCGTTTGCGGCGATTTTGGCGAGGATCTGTGCTGGCTGTCCGCACCACCATCGCTGTCGCTGTCCGTCGTCGGATTCCCCTTTGCGGGCTACCGTCGCCATGACCACGGCAGCCGGTATTACGAGGCCGAGTTTTACGGCGGCTGCACTTTCAGCGAGAGGGGTTTTGGACCTGCGCAGGGCCGCGGTCGTCCGTCTCCGACCCGCCAGTCTGACTTGTTCCAGTGGGCTTGCATGGTTTTCCGTTTGATGACTTCGTATTTCCCGGAAGCGCGGATGGGTCTCGATCATAATCAGGCTGCCTTGCTGGTTTCGTGGAAAGCCTGGCCGGTGATAGAGACGAAATTTATGGGAGTCATGATACGAAAGTGCTGGAGTTGGGAGTACAACAGTGCCGAAGAGGTTAAACAGGATGTTATCGCATTGGTAAAAGAGCAAGGCTGGTCCATTATCAACGGGGACGAACTCCAAGGATTAGACGCCGCTGGATTATTTCAAACTTAGAGTAATACTAGAGAGTCAACCTTATAAATTAATTTATATGAACCTAGGAAGACATTGCGGCCGACAAAATCTCCAATGCAAAATGGAAATGCTATGTTTCCTGCAGAATCTTGACAGAGCTTATCAAATGAAGTTACGGTGTAGGCAGGTCTTTCTTTTCGTTCATGGTTGATGCTCGATGAATTCAAAATAATTTGAGATGAGCCGAGGCACTTCCGGTTTCGCTTTGCTCATTTGCAGTTTTTGAGCACCAACCGTTATACTGCATATTTAGCAGGAAACACATGTTGCGAACACAACAGCTACCATGCGTGGTACAGTTCTGCTAAAGACAAAAGTTGGCCTCAAATTTGAATCACGAAAAACTCCGAGCTAAAATCATTCAATTCGTGCGAATCGACAACGGCTCGTTGTCTCCAAGTAAAGCCTCTCTCTCTCTCCACTTGCTCAGTGTAGACAAATTCTGCGGTCGCTTGATAGTCCACTGCTTCGTAAGAGAATACGGCGTTCGCCGGCGGTACCGCGCGTTTCCTATGTGGTTCAATCCGGCAATACATCACGCTGGGGTAGAATTACCAAGAATGGACTTCTGCATCCTCTGTCTGACAATAACAGCTTATATCACTGCCTTATTTTCAACATGTGTAGGTGCATTCATTGTTTCTCACTGTTTCCATAACTCTGCTGTGGCTAATACGTGCTGTAGGTCTTGCTGTTATGGGGCTATCGCCTAGTGTTGCACCCGCTGAAAGATTACCCTGGCCCCTTACCGGCGAAGCTAACAGATGCCTACTCCGGTTTCTACGCGTTGTTAATGAGCCTGCACGTCCGGGCACGGCAAGACCACTTGAAATATGGTAAGAGACTAATCTAGTACCTTATACTTGACTTCATCGTTTCGTAGCAATTAATCGCGTCGATCAGGGCCGGTGATACGGCTGGGTCCAAATAAATTAGTCTTCAGCTCACTCGAGGCAATCCGAGGTAAGGTTGAGGAATCGCTGGCCAACTCCTTTCCTGCCGCAAATTGACTGAGCTGACCTGTCCAAGACATTTATCTCAACGAGCGACTCGTCAAATCTTCGTCATATAAATACACTGCCGCTACTCCTGGCGTCTATGGCGTTTTCAATATCATTGACCCGTCAATCCACCGCTTCAAGCGCAAGCTTGTCGGTCAGGCAATTTCGGACCTCTCGATGCGAAAGTTTGAGCCGGTCATGAGGCAGCAGATTAATACGTTTCTTCAACTACTGGCGTCACCGGAACTACATAAAGTTCCTATCAACATGACAGTATTAGTGAAGCGTCTCACCTTTGATATCGTTGGCTTGCTTGGTTTTGGCAACAATCTCAAGACACAGACAGACCCTGCCTATCGTTCTCTCATTGATGCACAGACGGCAGGCAATCATCGCAGCAATATCTTTCTACAATATCCCTTTCTGTACAAGACCAAGATCTTCTCTCTACTCGAACTTTTTGCATCCGATCAGGTCCTGGCATACTACAACGCGATAGAGAAGATGATTGCGCTGCGGGTAGCCGAGCCTAAGCATGCCCGTCACGATTTGTACTCCCTCATTGTGGATGAGATGAATCCCGATGGGGAGTATCTCAAGAACAGCGAGATATGGGCCGAGGCCGCCTTCTTTCTGCCGGCGGGTGCGGATACGATATCCGGTCTGATTTGTGCCAGTCTGTTCTATCTATCGAGGAATCCAGACTGCTACGCAAAATTGGCGACGGAGATCCGCTCATGCTTTGACTCCGGAGACGATATACAGATTGGCCACAAGTTGTCCGGCTGCAAGTATCTCCGGGCGACACTCGACGAAACCCTACGAATGTCACCACCTGCCGCAGGAACATTATGGCGAGAGATATCTCCGGAGGATGAGAACAAGAATACCCCTGTCGTTATAGATGGACACGTGATACCCTTGGGGGTCCAGGTCGGAGTCAACACATACTCCATTCATCATAATGAGGAGTATTTCTCCAACTCATTCGCGTTCAAGCCCGAGCGCTGGCTTGATGATGCCAAGCTGTCCGCAGACGAGAGAAAGAGCATGCAAAAGGCGTTTATTCCATTCTCCATTGGCGCACGTGGCTGCGCCGGCAAGGCCATGGCATATGCACAGTGTAGCTTGGTACTTGCCACTATCCTCTGGTACTTTGACTTTGACGCCACTCCGGGCAACATCGGGAGACTGGGTGGTGGTAATTCTGGACTGGGAGATGGGCGCACGAGAGAGAACGAATACCAATTGTATGATGTTGCATCCGCGACGCACGACGGACCTATATTGGTGTTTCGACAGCGGATGGAAGTGGTTGGAGCCATGATGAGCGAGGCGTTGTGATGAGGCATATGTGATCTCATTTCCGTGAAAATAAAGTTGGCTACTGCTTGCGATACATAAGTCGATTGGAGGTGCATTTATCCAGAGCCGTGAGTCTTTACGTGCAGCGCTTCCCATCAGACACGATTGAGGAGCACGTTCTGAAGGCATCATTGGTTGTTTTGGTGAAACGATTTGAACGGTAACCATGATCCATGAAAATAAGATTGATCTGATACTTATCCGCAAGGCCATGTTTACAACTCATCATTTTGGGAATATCATCAAGCCTTGCGACACCTACAACAAGTGGCATGCCGGGTAAGTGAACCCATAGAAATACCCTGCTATGCATTCAAAGTGATTTCGTTGCGGTGTATGCATGACATGGAAGTCTTGTGGCTGAATTCATCCCGCAGATCAATATGTCTCGGAAAGGTTTAACAGAAAAATCAATTCAGTGTTTATCAGATCGCTTGTCGTTGTCGGAACTCTTGATATCGCCCATCCATAAAAGCATTACGATACACGATACGTAACTATGTACCTACATAGTACATCCCTAGGTTAGGTCACACGGCAAAAGCGGATGCCCATACCAAGCTCAGACTGCTGTGGAGACATTCAGCGCACGGTGACAGAGCTACTGTAAGCATCAGCACGTCCAGTACCTCATTGTTGCACTCAAAATGTGATAAAATGTGCGGTCTTCATCAAATCACTTGAAAGGACTAGTCTTGCTAAGAAATAGTCAAAATCCTGGCCAACGAAAAGAAAGTATCAAGACACTTGAACTTCGGACAATCTCTCAGTGGCAAACTCTGCCAAAACATTGAGACTTTTCTCCGGGCTCAAGATATCAAGGAATGGGATGTCGACCTTCAAAGCATTCCAGAACCAGCTTCGAAACTCCGACGCAATCATGCTATCCACACCGAACCGCGCCAATGGTTTGAAATCGTCCAATTGATCGACTGGTGTGAGGATCAAGCTGGAAAAACGCTTGCGGATCAGACTCAGCATGGCAGCTTGCAGCGAGGCAGCACCACCTTCGGGAGCAAGCACTGCCAATGCATAAGCCGGTAGTCCTTTTGTCCAAGCAGCGGCGGCGGACAGCCAGCTCCCTTGCTCTGCGGTCAGTGTGGATTGATCCTCCTCGGCGCTCTGCTCGGCCGCCAAAGCTGCAGCCAAAATAGCCAGTCGCGGGTCTTGAGAAGAGCTGAAGCTAACATCGAAGCCTAATTCTGCCAGCCGACGGAACCCGAGAGTCTCGAGACCCGTCAAGATATGCGCTGGTGTCAAATCCTTGCCTACACAGGTCTCAGAACTCCGTTCAACTCCAGCAAGGGCGAGGTCAATGACTTGTAGGAATTCGGTTTCGGTCAGAGGCTGTATCCCTTTACGAAGAAGGAGAGCCTCTATGTCGGGATGTTCGTGTAAGTAGCCCACTTCTGAAATCATACCGAGACCAACAGATACCGCTGGTTTATTCTGTTTCCGGCGCCAATGAGCAAAGGCATCAAGGAAACCATTGGCTGCGCAGTAATTGCTCTCGGTCGCTGTCCCAACACTTCCAGAGAGCGACGAAGTGAGGAGGAAGAAGTCAAGGTCCGCATCAAAGCCATCGATGGCTTCGTGAAGATTCCAGGTACCTTTCCACTTAGGCTTAATGACCTGTTGCCACTCTTTGCCCGCCATCCGAGAGAAAAGAGCCTCATGAAGGCCCATGGCAGCTTGGACGACTCCACCTAGCTTTCTACCAGCTCCAACACATTCAGCCACGGCCAGATCTACGTCGGCACGTTCGCAAACATCGCCTCGAACTACTTTGACGCACGCCCCAGATCTCTCCAGACGAGCGACAAGATCTCTTGCGCTTGATTTGTCACAGCCTGATCGGCCGAGAAAAACGAAATTCCTGGCTCCACGGGCTACCATCCAGCGACTGAGGCTCCGTCCCAGACCCCCAAGACACCCTGCCAACAAGTAGACTTTTTGAGGATCGAATAACATCAAGTATCGCGAAGGTGAAAGCTGAGAGGCAAATCAGTAAAACATACGCTGAGACCCATCGTAATAACAGGAGATCATAACAGCATACCGGAATTCTGCTATCCTCTTGGTCAAATGAAATGACAACTTTGCCCAACCGATCTTTAGCAGAGAAATGACGGTAGGCTTGAACAATGTCAGAACCGTCAAACGTCGTAATAGGAGGTGGTCCAATCTGGCCTGAGCGGTATAATGCGAAGACTTCTGTCAAGAGACTATTTCACAACAAGTCAGTCTCCTGCCAGCACAATTATCATGAGGATTCCACTTACTTTGAGAACGTTTCGTCGTTGTATTGCATTTGCTCATAGTAGAGGTCGCTGAAGTCGAAAGCGGTAAATGTAGCATTTCGAAGAAAGCCACGCATGTCAAGCTTGCCAGCATCGAGCAGATCCCGTTTGCCGATCTCCACAAAACGGCCAAATGGTGCGACACACTCCCAGCCTGCCCTGAGGAGATCACCAGTCAGGAAGTTGACGACCACGTTTACACCACGGCCTGATGTGGCAGTTTTGACGTTTTTGGCGAAGGAGTCATCGCGCGAGTGAAAGATGTTGGCTGCTGGGATACCAAGGTGAGAAGTGATGAAGGTCCTTTTCGCTTCTGAGCCAGCAGTGCTATAAATGTTTGCGGTGGATCCGAGGATCTGTTTTGCAATTGTGATAGCAGCGAAGCCGAAGGCTCCCGCGCCGCCGTGTATCAGAATAGACTCACCCTTGCGCAGTGAGGCCCGGTCTTTCAAAGCATACAGCGCCGTACCATAGATTGTGGGAAATGTGGCCATGACGCCATATTGCTCTCCGGGCAGCATTTTATGCGCCGCCCATACAGGTACCCGCTGCTGCGTAGCGAAATGACACGGCATCCCCACGACTACATCATCTCCAGCACGTAGATGATGCACTCCTGGCCCCACCGCTGTTACCACGCCGGCAAACTCGAGCGCTGTGGTGGCCTCACGAGTTTCAACTCGACCCTTGATGGCGTAAATATCTTTGGCATTCAGACTTACAGCCTTGACCAGCACGTCAATATGCCCGGTGGGTGTGCTTGAAGCCGGCTCCCGTATGTGTTCAAAGTGGAGAGTGTCACTACTCCCAGAACTGCCGATTGCGAGTCTGGCAGGATGAGCTGTAGACAATTTGCCTGGCGTGATAGCGTCACTCTTGATGAGCCGGCGGCGGAAAAGGGAATTGATCTCAAAGTCAGGACCGAAGCGGCTGATATACATCAGCCCGTCCTTCTGTATGAACTCCTTGTCCTCTTCTTTACAGTCTTTGTGGCGGAAGCGAGCCAAAATTGCAACAGCATTTTGGCATGTCAGAGCACTCCAGGTATCAGATGGGCCAACATCAATGACAGTAAAGTTCAGGGCCGGCTGCTCCAACATGAGCGCACGAGACAGTCCGTTGGAGAGTGTCAAATCAGGGTTCGTTCTGTCCCCTAGCATGTCTGCACCAGAGAGCCATATAAGAGTGTTGACGGTTTCGGTAATCTTACGTAGATTGTTCATGCCTTCTTCATCCATGGATGCCAAGAATTCGTACTCTAGCTCGAGCATGGAGATACACTCTGTTTGTGAATGTAGCTCAACATGGTCAACCTCATCGAGAGTGATCAGCTGAACTTTGGGAGGACGGATTTGATGCTCAAGTGTTGATATCATCGCCTTCGCGAAGGCCGTCACGGCTGGAGATGGATTATGGACCTGTGTCGATCTCAATTAGCAACCACTCCGCCCAATATGTGAAGTATATGTATGAAACTCTTACCACTATGATCACGTCACTGCCTGACGCGACAGGGCTTTCCAACAGTGGTGGGCGTGACGCTAAAATGATCTTGTTATTTGGCAACTCAGTCACATTGAAACAAGCTTTTCGAAGCACATCTGCAGCAAGATCAGTCTGACGGGTTACGGCCAGGCCTGTGGCAGCAAGTAATGAATGTATCATATCCGCTGAGCCACAGAAATCCCTCAAACTCGGAATAAAGAGCAAGTCAGCCCGTTCCTTCAGATCGTCTACAGAACCATTGTTAAAATTCCGTAGGTGAAGAGCACCAGATCCGTCTACGCTGACGGATTGCCAGGACTCATAGCGCCGGAACCCGGTGGAGTCGTCAAGCAGCGAAACAAGTTTCTTCTCCTTGCATCGACAATCGTCTCCCAGTTCAAGGACACGCATGCGAGGATTTGCGTGTCCGGCAAGATCAATCACAGCACCAATGGCAGCCAGATATTTGTCGTCTGCGATCTCCATGTTTTCGTCGCAGCACTTCGAGATAAACTCGGTCACATATCGATCTAGTGGCACGGCAGACGCGGTGTTCACATGCCTAATATCGGGTTTCCAACGAACTTGCAGACATGGTTGACGTGTGAAGGGGCTTTCCTGGGTAATGCTGCTTTTGTACTGAGTCATACGGAGGCCTTGAACGTGGATTAGTGGCGTCGCAATATGATCGGCGGACCATAGCGTTGATGCCACTCTCTGGCTTGAAGGGCTCGTCTTGGTTGACAATGCCTGAATTACACCAAACGCCTGGATATCGTCTTCTGGTGCCGTACGAATGCGACATTCATCGATGAAGACAGGTAGGTAGACATTGGTCTCACTTACATCCCCTGCAGCCGAGCCCATGATCGCGACCTGAATGCATGCATCAATAGTGATCGGATGAAAGAAATAACGCGAACGTTCATGCCCTTCTTGTACCCCCGGCCTGAGCTGTGTGGTGGATATCGCCTCAAACCGAACACGATTACTGTCGGTTTGTAGCTGCGCCACAGACTGAAAATTGGGACCAAACCGGAGACCATCCTTTGCGAACTTATCATACCAGACGGCCATATCTGGCCATATCTCGAAGTCGGTAGCAGGGACCTTGATAGAGTTTACGAACGACATGCAATCTTGGTCGTCGACAATCCGAATGCTGCCAGAGCAGTGCACCGTAGCCTGACTTGATACATACGATGAGATGGTGAATTCATGCCAATCCTGCGAGACGGTAGCTCTGGATAGCTCTTGTGGCGAGAGGATAGTGTAAATCTCGACGTCACTCATGGAGGTATCGTCATGTATGATCAAAGCAGTGTTGATATTGACGTGGCGAAATTCGAACGCGGGTTTCGTTGCCGTGGTGGGTGAGGAAAGGGCCTGTGAGATGGCTTCAATCGCCATGGCTAAATAGCATGACGCTGGGAAGACAATCTGACTCTCTAGTTTGTGGTCGCGTATCCAAGGAGTCTCCTCCAGGCTCAGTACGTTGCGCCACGTCCAACTGATACCATTCCCGTCGACTTGCTGAGACCCCAGCAATTCATGCCGCGCATATTGCCGATTGCGAAGCTCAATGCTTGCACGTGGTTCTTGCCACGCCAGACCCGCAGAGTAATCCCAAGGATACGGAGGTAACTCACACGTTGTTTGAGATGAACTCAAATCATTCACGTGTGCCAAAGAAATGGGCTGTTTGGCGAGATAGAGTAAGCCTGCGAGCCGCTTCATGCAAAAGTCGTCGTCTTTGTCCCTTGAGAGTGTATAGGAGTAAGGAACAGAAGCGTGGTTTCGATTGAGATGAGCACAAATCTGGTGTATGGGACTTTTCAGTGCCGGGTTGGGTCCTATCTCGATCAAGTATACTTTCTTCAATGTCCTCAGGATTTGACCAAGCGCGGCGGAGAACTGGACTGGCTTTTCGAGATTATCTCTCCAGTAGGTGGCTGATACAGAGTTCTTCTGCATTCTCAAGGGTTCGCCATCTTTTGAAGTTATGACCGAGGAATACATCTGAGAGGTAGACAAGTCGTTGTTCGTTTCATGGCCGAGGAAGGGGCGAATTAATGTTTCGTACAATTCGCCAACCTCTGACATCATGAAAGAATGGTACGCTCGGCCCCCTGTGCGGAGCTTACGGCAGAATTTTCCTTGTTGCTGCAAGTCAGTGGCCAATTCCTCGATTCCGTTTGTTGTACCACTAAGCGTGACACTTTCAGGTGAGTTGATGCAAGCAACAGAAACCTGATCGCAGAGGTTGTGTTCGCGGATGAGATCCGTGGCAGTATCGAAGTGGATCCCAGCGGCCAGCATTGCACCCTTTTGTTTCAGTCGCTCGACTGCATAACCACGATAATAAGCAATTAATACAGCCTGAGGGCCGCTCAGGAGTCCTGCACAGTACGCAGCAGCAATTTCTCCTGATGAGTGGCCTACAACAGCCCGTGGAGACAGCTTCCAACTGCGGAGCAAGTCCACAAGCGCAACCTGAATTGCGGTACACACAGGTTGGCTGCGACTGGCTTCTTGGATTTGACTGTCTTGAGGCTCGTCGAGAATAGCACCCTGCAGTGTCCAACTTGGACGATGTCCAGGAGGTAGCAGGCTCTGCAAGCTTTTGTCCAGATTGAGTATTGACGTGCGGAAGCTTTCATTCTGTAGAAACAATGTTTTACCCATGGTTGCATACTGGGCGCCCTGTCCTGTGAAGACAAATGCAATTGGCAAAGCAGTACCCACGTTCGAAACCTCATTGAGTTCTCCCTCCAGATCTAGGAGACGAGGACTTTCAATCGACGATCCGGCTTTTGCCAATAAGATACTTCGACAACTCAAATGTGTTCTACGCTCGCATAGTGTGTGAACCAAAGCCTGAAGCTTGTCGAGCGCCGCGGTCTCCACGGCTTGCCGGACTTGACTGACACGCTGACTCAATGAACTGGCCGACCCAGCCGAAATGGGGAGCACAAGTAATTCGTCAGACGCTTTCTCGAATGAATTTTCCTCTTCAATGGCGTGATAGCTGCTGGCGCTCTCCAGAATGGCGTGAGCGTTGGCCCCTCCATATCCGAAGGCATTGACACTGGCCCTGCGAAGTGTCCTCGGCCAGTCCTCCACTTCCGTGGCGATCTGCATGTTGAGGCTTGATAGATTTACTATGAAGCAATCAGTAGGTGTTATCTACGCTATAGTTCACAAAACCACGATTCAAAAGTGTAACTTACGCTTCGGGTTTACGTTCTTCACGCCGTATGTTGGGGGTATCTTGGCATATTCCAAGGCCATGGCAACCTTGATCAGTGCTGTTAGACCACTAGCCGCCTCGCTGTGACCAAGACCTGGCTTCGACTTAGATTGAATCGCGAATTAGCTATGTATACAAATAAAAGCAAGAAACTGAACAAGGAATGCAATGTTTGGTGCAAACTTACTGAACCTATGAGCAGCGGACCATTTCGCGGTGAACTCTTGAAACAGCGGCCAAGCGCGTCAACCTCGATCGGATCTCCCACTGGGGTCCCGGTCCCATGACACTCTACATAATCGCTGTCTCCGAAGTCGAGGCCGGCCTTGTTGTAGGCTTTCCGAATGACAGCTTCCTGTAGCTCAGCACTTGGCTGAGTGATACCCGGCGTCTTTCCATTACTGAGATTGAGTCGCATCAAATTAGCTATGTTAAATATGAGCAGAACGAGAGCTCCAACTTACGCATTGACAGCTGTTCCACGTATGATCGCCCATACCTTGTCGCCATCTGCCATAGCTTTCGATAATGGCTTGATATAGATGGCATTCATCCCCTCGGCACGTCCGTAGCCGTCTGCTGTGACATCAAAGGTATGACATGTTGAGGTAGGGGATAGCACACCACTTTTGCCAGCAGCTATACATTGCTCGGGTGACATGATTAGGTTCACTGCAGCAACAATTGCGGCATCACAGTCCCCAGCTTCTAGCGCAGTTACTGCACTATGCAAAGCGTAGAGTGATGAAGAGCATGCCGTATCGAGAGTGAAGCTATGATATTTGAACCTTAGCATAGTTTCTTATGTCTACAATCTCAACATGTAAAGAAGTTGGGATCGCGAGGGGCGATGGCCAACATCAGTCCAAGAGGACTTACCTAGGTCCCTGGAAATTGAATGCATGACTGATTCTGTTTGCCAAGATTGTAGTTCCACATCCTGTCGCTGAAAAGCGGTGAATAGCATCAATATCTCGTGATTGCATCGTCTGATGGTCAAGTGTGAAGTTTCCAACAAAGACTCCTGTAGCGGTACCTGAAACTTTGTCCATGGAGGTCCCCGCGTGCTCCAAGCACTCAAAGACGATTTCCAATAGTTTGCGTTGCTGTGGATCCATCGAGGCTGCCTCCAGGTTGTGAATTCCAAAAAACGCATTATCAAATGTCCGGACGTCTTCTTCAAGGAAGTAGCCGCCAGCAACATTCATTAGACCTGCTCGAGCGTTGCTACCGCCTTCTGGATGGTAGAATCCGTCTTTGTTGAAACGCTGTAACGGAACTGGTCCTTGCGCACATCCGTGGTTCAACAAAAACTCCCAAAGTCCAGAAGGTGAGCTGATGCCGCCTGGCAGTCGGCATGCTACATTGGACGAAGTTTTAGCAAGACCATCGGATGCTCAGGGATGTTATTGGTCTATAGCACTTACCCATACCAACTATACATGGTGGATCGCCATGGCTGCCACTGCTGCGAGCGCTGTCGGCATTGGACGCTTCACACTTCTCGGACATATTTCTGTACGGCAGCTGAAGAGCCCTAGCTAACGTGCAAGTTGACTTTCGAGAATATGATAATGGGGAACTTCTTCTTTTGTCTTATATCATGTCGAATGACTAGTTCTCCTCTATGCTCATGATAGGGCCAAGCCCAAGATCAATCTGCCTTTGCAGCTTCTTTTCTCGCTCTTATAAAGAGTCGGCGATATGTAACTGATATTCGATCACGAGGGTATAGTTTGCCGTGCCGTCCCAATACTGCCAACGCCGTCATTCTAGCCCACATTGGAGATAAGAACCTTGCAGAATTTGAAGATATGCGACTCTATCTGACCCTTACTGTGCATGAACAACTGTGTCCAATGTCTCGCATGATTACCGTTGTTCAGAATTCGCGCCGGTAAGCTGTTTGCTCTATAGTCGAGTTCAAGATATGAATGTATGCCAGAGTGCGCGGCGCAGAAATATCGGTACTTCAAATCAAGTACCGATTACAATCAATTGTACCAGCCCTAGGATCTGTGGCGATTTGCCGAAGGTAGTTGAGTATGCCTAATCCGCATGCAGTACTACAAGCCGAGCGGGGGGTAAGAGAACCGCATCCGGTGGGGTAAGGCTGTGTGTGCATCGTGTACGATATACAAACTCCGTACATGCCGGGTACTTCTGGACCCCGACTCTCATGCAAGGATGACGTGGTCTGGGAACAATGTATACACAGAAGTGAGTGGATATGAAAAGTATGGATCCGGGTGTGACTAGACGTACAATAGAACCCGTGAAGTCGAAGCTCTTATTGCTGCTCCGAACAACAGTGTAAACCCGAGCTCCAGCAAGAGATTTTGGGACAATTATCGCTATGACTCAGCAACAAAAGTTCGCGCTTGTCACTGGGTAAGGCTCTGTCGTTGCAAATTGTTATCGTTTCTCTAGAAAATGGACGTCTGCTAATGTGACTTCTGGACTTAGTTGCGGGAAGGGTGGTATTGGAGAGGCTCTCGTCAAGGAATTCGCCCTGCGTGGTCTGTATCCTATCGCCACGATCCTTCCTTCTGAGGATGATGGCCATCTTGTTCAAGCGAATATCACTTGCTATCGCTTGGATGTGACGAATGAGGATTCAATTTTGCAGCTGAAGAAGCAGATTTTCAATCTCACTGATGGAAATCTTGGAGTTCTGGTCAATAATGCGTAAGTTACACTTAATACATGAGACGGATTCAATCCACCATATTCACTACATGCTGATCATGGGATTTTCCGGGTACTAGAGGAATAAGTAAGTTGTTCCCGAGGCCAACTATGCTATGGTAGTAACTTGCGCTGAAGTTAAGTTGCTGCAAGATTACACCATGACGGCTATAGATACCGACGTGACTGAGGTGAAGAGAATGTTCGACGTAAATGTCTTCGGCCCCATGCGCATGGTACATCACTTTCACGACATGTTGATTCAATCAACTGGAACGATTGTCAACATCGGGTCCATAGGAGGCATCATCCCGTATGTGTACGGTGCGTCGTACAATGCTAGTAAAGCCGCTCTACAACATTGGTCCAATACGTTGCGAGTTGAGATGGCACCCTTCGAGTAAGCTCTCAGAAATTTGTCATAACCTCCAAAATTCTTGTTGCTGATGTGATTCGTTCCCCCCATTATTTAGTGTCAAAGTCCTTACAGTAATTCCAGAATCTCATGATATCAATCTGTTGCGTTTGGTTCAACTTACATAGAACATCTAGATCATATCGGGTGAAATTGGCACCAACTTCCTGAAAATTGATGCAGAGCGGGAGCTTCCACCAGGTGTGTATCGATTTGCCCAATAATCGGTTCCTGCATCATGACAGCCTGTTGTACCGCCGACTGACTGCGTTTCAAGATTCTTGTTATTCGCCCCTCGCTGCGGAGTTCAAAGAGCATGTGAGAAGGACGCCTGGTGAGATTTCAGACTTCTTCATTGTTTCCAAGTTTGTCGATATTGACTCACCTTGCCAGATACTACTGACCGATTTGAATATGCCAGAAAGGTGGTTGCTCAAAGTCTCAAGCCATCACCTCCTGCTTGGTTTTGGTATGGCAAAGCTACTTTTTCGGTTCGCCTTCTCACCACTTTTGCCTGGCGCACGATTTGGGTATGTTTGATTCAACGTATCACCGAGTAAGAAAATTATGATTTGCTTACAAAAGGTCGCAGGATCGAATATTTTGGAACATGTTTGGGCTTGGAAAGCTCCAGAAAAACCGGAAATGATAGGTTCAAGACAAGATTTCGTTGACCTCAACGAACAGGTATTTACACTTTCTTGAATGCCGGGCTATTTTTTAGTTGATACTGTTGTGGTAAATCGTGTCCTGCTTTGCCCGCATACCGATGGATCAATTTCTGTCTCTATCACGCGAAAATAGTAAGAACTTTAGAAAAAATATAAGTTTTGCTTAGTGTTGCTTTTCCAACATGACTGATGACAATACCATCCCAACGCCCCTACTCTCTAACGTAATAGGGTGCCAGCTCTGCCAGATATTCGCCGAGCTCCTCTCCTTTGGCAGTAATGACAGGTTTGGAAGGAACAAGCACGTAGAGCATACGTCCGGGCATCGTACCGTTACCCGTGATGTTGCGCCAAGTGTGAGCGCCGCCACGGTTGATACTAACATCTCCTTGACGCATGATTCGTGTTTCTCCAGAGTCAAGTATCAGCTCAAATTCTCCATCAAGGACAACCCCATAATCGACTGATACAGTCCGGTGCATCGGAGATACAAGGCCTGGAGCAAAGTCTATCAGGCGCAGTACCGTACCGTTTTGGTAATGCAGTGGTGGCTAGGTGAATTAATATTGATGGACAATGCGTTCAAGAATATTGCGATGCTCACCTCGTGCTCTTTAGCATGCTTCACATCATTGTCGTCAGTCATGTCCACTGGAGTCTCATGAGTCGAATACAAGATGTTGCCTAGGGCCTGCTGATCTCCAATGATACGGTGGTGATCTCCGCTATCAGTCGACAAGAATATCGCCTTGCCATCGGCGTTGTGGCCAGTGATGTGCCGAACGGTACGGCGAAGTCCTGGAGCAGGAAAGCCTTGAGCGATATAACCAGCTCCGCGTAAGTACATCAGCGGGTCGTCCGATTCAACTTTAGCATCGAGACCGTTGCTCTTAGCAGCAGTCTCGTCACCGAGTGCCTGGCCGGACGTTGCCATTTTTCAAGAGAACAAAATGAATAGATAGGCAAATAACACTGAGATAGTATAATGCTCAGAAACTAGCATTGCCTGAAGGAAAAATGCTACAGAGCGCCGTAATAGCAGACTGGGCAGTACGACGATATATGGACAATAATGCAGTAAACGTATACAACCTCCTCGTCTGTCCATTCTCCTATACAAATCATGTGGATCTCCTCACGAGTACCTGGGCAGTACTCCTCGCGGTAGAGGGAACAAGAAGAGCCCCACTGCAGTAGACTTTCCTGCCGTCAACTGCTGTTGGGGGCGGATATCTGAACTATCTAGGTAGGTAGGTACGAAGTACATAGATCGGTATGTGATGACAAGATCACTCGGCGCGGGGTATAGGAAAAGCCCTAGCGCGTCTCAAGTCACTGTACAGAGTATCTAGGTCTATCATTCACTGAACCGGGAACAACTGCAGGCGGCACACCGGACTGACTCCGCCCCCATATGCAGTAGTCTCCCCAACTAGGACCCCTGTGTTTTTACAACATGCCCCGTAAGGCTGTCCCACCATCAATCAGAAAATTGCAGCCTGTTACATAGCTTGATCTTGGACTGCAGAGGAACATTACCGCATCCGACACCTCCTCCGGGCAAGCGACGCGACCAAATGGCACCAAGGCTTTGATCGTTTCCTCAAGCCCTGGCACTTGCTCGATGGCCCGCTGCACCATGGGTGTGTCCACCCATGAAGGGCACACACAATTGACTCGGATTCCATAACTTGCATTGTCCAGTGCTATACGTACGTGCAAAGGATCGTCAGTTATTGAACAAATTGCGAATATTGGGTTGAAAGTCCCCACTGCTGTAGAACAGGACTCACCGGCATTTCTGCTGAGCCCCAACACTGCATGCTTTGAGGTCGTATACTGCACCATTCCTGGCTGCGCGACAAAGGAGGCCAATGAACCCATGTTCACGATAGCTCCTCGGCATGTCCCGCGTTGCGGGTGAGAAGGGTCAACTGCCCTTGGCGTCTGCAGTTTCATTATTGCCGACACGTCGCGAGTAACGATAAATGCCCCTGTGACATTTACACTTTGGAAGCGCATGAACTCAGCAAGATTGGCTTGAGCCATCTCGCTTGCTTGTTCGACCCCAATCTAACGGATAGACCAGAAACCTTGTCAGCCATACCTGTCGTACGAGGCGCCGCAGTTGGCAGCTTGGAATACCACTCACACCGGCATTGTTGACGCAGTAATCGATCCGACCAAACGTTTTCACCATTTGGGTCACAGCACGCTTGACCGAATCCTCTACTGTCACATCAATATGAATCGCCTCAGCTCGGAAGTCGGGATTAGAGCTGCTAGCAATGCATGCAGCAGCGACAGCCTGTGCGGACTCATGATCTTTGTCGGCTATCATGACGCCCGCTGCGCCCTCCATTGCAAAGCCCACTGCGCATGCTTTGCCTATTCCGCTCCCTGTTTATGGATCAAAAAGTTCAGAAGTTAGCAATATCTTGTTAAAGCAGCCTCTAACAAGAGGATCAACAGAGAACATGAGTTGAAAAACATGAACAGGGATTGTGATACCTCCACCAACCAAGAACGCGTATCCATCGATATTCATGATTTTCCCTTGGTCGCAAAAGTTCCTAGGTAAGAAGCTTGCTGATGTCCTCACGGCAAAGTTCCTACTTCGTACAGTCGTATGCCTCTCGGTTTTTGGGGTGATTGGTCTGCTTTTTAATACTTGTAGCCTTTCCTCTTCTCGTGTCTAGCCCCTCTCTCCATTTCTCTTCTTCGCCATTGTTGACTCTCTGCTTAACTTATTGTTTGTTACTCACGAAATTAGTACCGGCTACCTTTTCCCCCTGTCCCTGGCTTGTTCCTACTCTTTTTTCATTCTTTCTTTTACCCTTCATGCACATTTTTAGCACTCTATTGCAATGATCATTGAACTATTTGAAATAACTACATGGGAACCAGGCACAGCAAATTGCTCAATTGGAACAAGTCGTTATTGAAGTGAATAGTCGTTGAGGTCAAACTTTACACAGTAACTGTAGGACTGTCTAATTCTCCGCCATAACATTTGTTCGATATAGGGGGGAGCGTTCTAGCCCAACTCGCCACTCCAGACGCACACAGTTAATTGAGCTCAATACCAATGTCCGAGCCCTTGGTGAATGCATGGCACTTTGTGATTTGGCTGCAGCAAGACCGCTCGCATCGTACCCCTGTCACCCATATGCGTTATGCATGCAATATCAGACTGGTTCATCCCAGCCTTGTGGCATGACTGTCACCACTATCAGTATCTCTACAGTAGGTATCACTATCGATGTATATCTCGACTGTTACTCGCTCGATATTTTTATAACATGCACGCGTTGATTTAAATGTCACCCTACGTGTCAATCTGCTTTCACCCCTGACAAATGTACCCCGTAGCATTCTGCCATGATAGGTAGATAATAATCGTGCCACAAACGACGCATTCCCACGAATCATCGTCCGCCGTTGTGCAGCTTTCGATTTGGAAGCTCCGAAAGAGGTCCAATATGCGAGCCAAATGTTCACAGGTTTGTAAGATATAATTGTCCGCTACCTTTGGTTGGTGCCGTCGTGTGTAAACAGCTGCAATTTCAAAAGCCGAGGCTACCTTAGACCCCCCTGACGTGGTGACCGAACGCAATGTACAGGGGTCGGGGAAGTTGGGGAACTTGGGGTTGCAGAAGGATCATTGGATGGTCGTGCAAATGATCATATCATCGCCGTGGCGAAGTATGCTGTCAGGCAAAGTCAGGTTGTTCGAATAGGGCCAAAACTCGATCTGAAAGCGTCGCTGGCAGCGTCTCACTATGATCAGGGCGAGATATTTTTGGCAACCCACATGAAATACATTCTTGAAATGTCGTAGAGTTGCTGGGCTAAACAGTAAAAGACTCGACTTTTGTGCCAAGCCGGTGTTAAAAGCGGTCGTACCTTGTGCTACCACCAACGGTTATGCAACAGATCCTCCAAAGAATCCTTCAAGAAAATCTCCAAGTCGAGGCAGCCTGTGTCTGTTGGCGGCACCCCGCAGCTGGTTCAGCCTGCCTGCAATCATCCTCTGCCCAGATGGGATAAATGAAAACGTGTGCCGCCACTCTTCTCATTTGCTACCAGCGACTTCATGCTTATCTCCTGCTTCTTTCACAACGTATAATTCTCCACTCATTTACGGAGCCTCACATTCTCGCATAAATTCATATGTGTGCGACATCACAATGACTACGAACATCATGGACATGCCGGCTTCGAAGCCACCGGCTGGAGTGGTGCCAAACTATGACGATCCCGAAAACGAAAACACGATGGTTCTCGGCATCCTATCTTTTTGCCTCGTGGTCTCAACCATTGCTGTCATTCTCCGCGCTTACTCAAGATGGCAAGTGATGCACAAAGCCCAGCCTCAAGACTACCTCCTGGCTGCAGCATATGGAATATACGTTGCTATCATCGTGTTATACTATCGAATAGTTGATAGTCCTGGTTGGTTTGTACATTTGTGGGAAATGCGCTTGGGAGGCATGGTAGAGTTTTTGCACGTAAGTTGACCGAGACTGCCTTCTTTGCTTCCGGCAAAGTCCTCGCTCTCGAGAACTAACAAGAATCACTTGAGCAGATTGGAATTGTCACGACTTGCATGTTCCTTGGATTCTTGATCGCTATCAAGACTGCCGTCATGGTGGAATGGATGCACCTTTTCCTTCCCAATGGAGGCCATCGAAATCGCGCATTCTTCTGGGCATGTCATTTTGTCATCTGGGCCAACATAACATTCTGTGTTGTGACTCTCATATTGGTCAATCTATCCTGCGTCCCTTACGAATATACTTGGAATCGAACCCTCCCGGGTGGCTACTGCCGCATCAATACCGCTTACACTAGTCTTTCGGCCGGAGCCTTCGCCTTCGCCACTGATATCATTATCTTGTTTATTCCACTGCGCATTATTTCGAAGCTACACATATCACGCAATCGCAAGATCGGAGTCTCTTTCGTGTTTGCTTTGGGTGTGGCTGCCTGCATCGCTTCCATCGTTCGACTGTATTATACTGTTGGCCGCGCAGAGAGCGCTGATCTGACATATAATCTTTCGAGAGTGCAGCTGACGGCAGTCGGTGAAGGTACCGCCGTGATCCTCGTCCTCTGCGTACCTACCTGGCCCTCCGCTGCGGCTGCACTGAAGTCGTCAAATATTATGCACTCACTTCCTTCGTGGTCCAACCTGGTATCATCGCTACGCAATCGCTCATCACAAAACTCGCTCGGGAATCGCGCGCAAAATGGCACTACAAGCCACTGGCAGTCACGGCATAACAAGAACAACGACGTCTACTCGAAAATCGAGCTCGGTGCAGCAGGCGACACCATCCCGATTCGACAGTTCGGCAGTCATCAACAGTACGACCTCGAGCCTGCCATCATTCGAAGTACAGACATTCAGACGAGCGAAGAATATATAGCCGGACATGAGCAGCACAGAATGCAATCCAATTCTCAGCACGGGTGGACCCATGGCTGAGTTGAACCACCTTCACAGAGCAATTCTTTATAACTTCTCGCGGTTCAAAACACCTAGATTCAAATTGATTGTATTCCCCGACAATCGGTCCAAAATCCCATTCCTATAAGTTTTCCTATTCTCCCTATAATAGAACTTCATCATAAACATAGTAAATACATTGGAATAAGATGGACTCTTCTGCTGCATGTAAGACATATCTGCCTAGACATACGCAAAATGAAAAGCTGTCACTTTTACCGACGTGACTGGGTCATTGCTACGCAACATCTTCAAATTGTTTCGTTCTTGGTACTGAAATACTTATTTTGTTGGTAAACTAGGCTATTGGTGTTAAGTGACAGATAGCGTGGTTACGACACTCTTGCATATCGCTTCCTGTACATAGGTAGTAATGCTCTTCATGCAGATGTCACTTAGTGAGCCGGGATAGGTCGGCTAGGGCTGGGCTTGTGTTCCAAGGGGCGCAAGGCCGTCCACCACGTCCTTGACTCCTGCGAAAGAAAGCTCTTGCAGAGTCTCCTCCCACAGCCGCTGACTTATGGGTTCTGCTTCTTTGGAATACACGAACGGTGCCATTCTAAAGTTGAGGTAATTGAGTTAGCTAAATACCAACCGTAGGGCGAGCGACTCATTGGTCATAGCGATGTAGGTATATGGACAATATATTCTTCCCACCAAACACACAGCTTTTCGAACTGGAAAAAAAAAAAGAAGAAGAAGAATAAGAAGAAGACTTACGGTCTGATAGTCGCATCTTCAATATATTGACCATGCAACTTTTCGTCGGGCTTAGCGGCAGCATAGACGAGACTACGGGCACCAGTAGTAGTCGGGTGGCCCACTAGCCGTATAAAGATCGCAGCAATCACTCCTAGCTCGCTGCCGAGCTGCGAGCCGTAGCAGAGTCCTGGATTGGCGCAATTGATCACAGCGAGGGACGAGGGCGTGCGTTTGGCCAATTCGGACACGAACAACTGGCCCAAAAGCTTAGTCGTAGCGTACCGCTCGACTGGATACCATTTGGCATCTTTGTCGTCGAATGCTGGCAGCAACGGCACTTTGTCCTTTTCATCAAACTTGGCCCAAGCAGCTTGATCCGATGACACGATGACTATACGGCCTGGAGAAGATGTTGGTGCCTTTTTGAATGCGCGGAGGAGGAGGAGAGTCAACAAGGCAGTTGAAAGATAGTTGGTTTGCAGATCCTCTTCGTGACCTGTTTCTGGGTTGAGATTGAAGTTTGCGCGGTTGACACCAGCATTGAGAATGGCGATATCAAGCCGAGGGTTGAGGCCTTCAGCTCGTTGCGCAAAAGCCACAACACTGTCATACGATGCATAGTCCAGCTGCCAAATTTCGATGCTCTGACCGGACTTAAGCAGATGTGTCAAGCTTGTGCGTGCGCTTTCGCCCTTGGCTTCGTCGCGCACAGCGAGGATGAGCTTGCTGAGGCCGAGATCAAGCAGTTGGCGGGAGCATTCGATGCCGATGCCACCGTTAGCTCCGGTCAAGATAGCGGTCTTTCCGCTCAGATCGGCATCTTGCCTCAGCAGAGCCGGTGGAGCTTTGGAAAACTGCCGGCGGAGGAACTGGGCCTTGCTAGCCTCCTTTTCCGGGGTTATCTCGTACAAGGCGGGTGACCCCATGTTTGCGAGTGTGCTAGCCTTCGCGGAGAGAAGGACCGCAAAATTAGAAGGGGTTCAGAAACGAATGTGTTCAGGTATAATGTTGGACCTAGAAAGGTTTCACTGTTGTTCACGAAGGGAATTGGAACAGGCAAGGCAGAGGGACGGCGCCAGTGCCTGTCGTAGCTATGAGGGAGGGGCTTGGGCGACAACAAGCATCAGAACGTCAGCCGCCCTGGAGTTCGCAATACTCCGTAGAATCCGAGAAGTACGCGGTGCGCAGTTGCAAGCAAAATCCAGGTTCTTCAGCCGGGCTCTAATCTTTACGGATCCGTAATGCAACCAACTGAATTCGTACATTGCAGATATAACCATGCAGTGTACCCCTGGGCCGTGCACACTCATGCCGGCTGAGCCCAAGAATTGTATGATCTCGCAGCTCGTTAACCAACTTTTGTGACCTGCAGAGCCCCAAACGGCCCCGGAAATCTAGCACTGTGGGGGTGGGGTCCAATCGTAGCAGCATACTTCAGGGTACGTGCTCTTGCCATTTTGCAAGTACAGGTTCTAGTCATTCTCAAATTCCCTGTACCCCAAAACATCTGAGTAACCTACAAGGTTGTTTTAGCCGCCTGCCTCTGCTCCCCGGGCTTCAGCCCAGTCAGCGGCCATGCTACTGTAACAGTGCCGACGAGCACCAATTTCGGTGAAGCTGCAGATGGTGGAACATCACACATCCAACAGCAACAGCGCATCCCTCATATCGGACTCAATCAGCCTATCAGTGCCGTAAACGTTCAAGTTCTGACTGGGAAAATCAGGCGATCCCTAAGCTTCATCATCCACAAGTCACCTATTGGCTGACGATCAGAAACATTGCAGCCGCCCCCTACGAATAAATTTGCCGGATGCAGTCACTCCGCCAACTGTAAGAGTGCATATGTCTCTTGACTCAGGCAGCCATGCGCCCTACCCGCCGGCCCCTCTGCCTGCGGAAAGCTCTCGGGAAGGATTGCATCGGCATTTGCTGCTGAGGATCAAGCTTTTGGCGGCGGTCCGCCCCTTCCCTTGTGTACCATAAACCACTTGGGGGCCGAAATGCCGGGGCTAGGGACATCTAGAATTTGAATTCGGAGATTGATACCAGAAATAGACATAATATTTGTATACGTATGCATGCATTGCTACACTGCCCATCACAGTTTATCATGAACATCAAAATTTGGCAGTGTTATCGTATAAATTGTGTTACATTGTGGAGGCATATCGGTTCTACGAAGTTGCTGTGCCATATCGAAGCATTTTCAGCTCCGCGATGTCCGAGGCAATTTCAGATCCTAGTACAACTATTTTCGAGGAAAATGAATTTGGGAATATGCCTTACTATTGCGACAGAGTATCGATAGTGGTCGAAGGGTTGTGGTTTATCTTAGAAGGCTAGCATTCGCCGTCTGTCTGGTTTTATTTTCGTGTCATTTTCTGTTCTTTGAAGAGTGATGTTTCCAAGTCTCAGACGCTTAAACATGCATCAACATCAAAGCTCTCTGGGCCGCCTGTCATTGGTCTTGCTGGGACTCCACAACGTGGTGACTTGCAGTGCCCAAGACCTTAGAGCCATACTCACGGACGCGAGCAACGAGTGGGACTCTGCAACTATAGTTTCATTCCCGGAGAGTGAGGAGTTCATCAATGCCACATTGCGATGGGACGCCTACGCCCCGCCAACGTACTCGGCAGCCATCAGCCCGGGTACCGAAGATGATGTGGCAAAAGCTGTATGTCTAGAAGCGGATATCCCCAAAACTATGTCCTAACCTGGGAATAGGTCAAGTTAGCTGTCGCTAATAACATATCTATTCTTGCGACTGGTGCTCGACATGGCTACACCACCACCTTCGCGGAGCTACAGGATGGTCTCGCTATTGACTTAACCCAATTTAATACGGTTGAGATTGACGTGGACGCGGAGACTGTGACAATTGGTGGAGGAACGCGCACGGGTCAACTCTTCGATCCTATCTTTGATGCTGGATTTGAGCTACGTAGGTCTATACCAAGTTCACTGGCTCGTCTGGGTATGATACCTTGAGCTAACCACTCACAGAGACCGTGACTTCACAGTGTCCCGGAGTCCTAGGACCAACTCTGGGTGCTGGCGTTGGCCGTGATGAGGGCCGCTACGGCTTGATGATCGACGCTCTTCTATCAGTTCGCCTGGTAACAGCGGATGCCCAAATCATTGATGTCTCTGAAACGACGAACTCTGATCTCTTCTGGGCGATTCGAGGCGCCGGAGCAAACTTCGGAATCGTGACATCTGCCACTTACAGACTACATAAGATAGCCGATCAGGATGGCTATGATGGCCAGGTGACGAGTTTTGACATCATATTCCCTGCAAACTCTAGTGCCGTTTACTTTGACACCGTCGTAAATAATTTCAACGGTTCTCTTCCCGCTCGACTCGCATCAGAGAACATTATCATGTACGATGCTTCGTCTGACGGGGTAAGTTTCGTCTTGTTCTGCCCCAACGAAAACAGCTATGGCTGTGCTTTACAGTCCTTTCTTACAGAACAAATCACTGACAGACATGTATTCTAGCCTTATCTTATTGCCAATTGGGTCTACTTTGGACCGGAAGACGAAGCGCGGGAGGTATTAGCTCCAATTTTGGATCTTGACTCATCTTCTGTCACAGCGAGTGTGGTACCATGGTCGCAACTGGCAAACACATTTTTGCTCGGCACAGATCCCGCAAGCTGCCCAGGAAACCGGACGGAGAACGTCTACGGTGTCAATATGCGTACTTTATCAGCACCTACCTATCAAACTGCTTTCGAGAAGATGGCTCAATTCTACAGCGACCATGAGGATGGCCGCGGAGCTATGCTCTCTTTAGAATTGTTTCCGAACGAAGCAGCGCGCGCTATACCAGACGATGCGACAGCGTACCCATGGCGCGATACTGTGGCTCATTTGTAAGCCCCCCCTCCTATCATTAATTTCAAGCAACTTGCTGATTGCGACGACGCCAAGGCTCATCCTGCTTGTTGATGCTGGCGAGGCAGGCAATGAATTGGGCCTCGAGCTTCGCAGTGATTTCGCGGCTACGTCTGGCTTCTCTGACCTAGCTGTCTATGTCAACTATGCGCATGGCGATGAGTCGTTGGAACAAATATATGGCGCGGCTCAACTGCCAAAATTGGCGACCATCAAGAAAAAGTGGGATCCAAGCAATGTGTTCGGTTTCAACAATGCATTACCGACGGAGTATCCTTCTGTAAACTAGCGATATTGGAAAATGACTTCGGTATTGAATCGGGAGTAATGGAGTGTTGAAATATTGTGGTTTCTGAAAATGTCGGAGGACTTGATTTACTAAACTGTGACTGTATCTATAACAGTAGTCATGGGATATTGCAATGATAGAACCATGAAATTGGCGAATCATATTTGAGGGGTGCTGAAGATGAGACTTTTATACATTTGACACATAGATACGTAGTGGCGGATGAGCGCGCATGGGCAACGAGAGCAGATTTGAGAGACATTACCCGTATCAACGAAAATCCGGGGACGGCAACAGTCCATAAACCAGAGAGTACGTGGTCAACGACTATATAGGTAGCTCCAAATTCCCAGGTGCCGAGTCCCTCCAGACCGGAGTATATCTCACCTTCTTACAGAAGCTCAGGTACATATCAATAGCATTTACACCTGCGCTTTGCGTCTGGGTGCCGCCATGGATCTTCAAAATTTACTGGCTACATCTTTTAGCCTTTGTTTAGTTCTAGGATTTTATTTGATTTTCGTCCGCCAACTTGGTCAACGCCCGAAAGACTTTCCCCCGGGGCCTCCAACACTACCGATAATAGGCAATCTCCATCAAATGCCGCGCGAACCCCAAAAGAGCGGCCCGCACTTTGAGAAGTGGGCGCGCCAGTACGGCCCAATATTTTCACTTGTTCTTGGTACCCAGGTTTGGATTGTGCTATGCAAAGACTGGATGGTCAAAGATCTGCTGGACAAGCGAGGAGCTATATACTCTTCAAGACCTGACGCCCATCTCGCACAGGATGTTTTTAGCGGCGGAATGCGTGCCTTTTTATTGGTATGAACACCCCTGCCACTTACCCTATGAACAGTCATTGACGAGCCAAACCTTTTCACTTTGATACTAATGGCTTTGAGGGAAAATCATAGAAAGATGGGCCATCTTTGAAAAGAAACCGGAGGCTTGGCCGAATTCATCTTAACGAGAAAGTGTCAAGATCATACCTTCCCTACCAAGATCTTGAGAATAAGGCAATGCTTGCTGGTCTTCTAGAGAGACCTGAGCTGTTCATCGACCACATAAAACGCTTCACTACCTCACTTACCACGCAAATGATTTTTGGCTTTCGCGTACTCTCCGAAGACGATCCGCTGCCAAAGAAGCTATTCTCTGTATGAAATACTTCCACCTCCTTATTGACTCTCGTGTAATGACCGAAGCTCACATATCCATGCAGTCATTTGATTATTTTTCTGCTCTGTGTTTCTCTTTGGTGAGTACTGCGCAACGAAGTCGCCTCAAAGCTTTTCAAGGCTTTTATCAGATTCTTTCAACATTCGCTAAACAAAATCTTGATGATGTGTCGTCCCATGTAGACCGCCACCTTACTGGACACATTTCCAGCCCTGAGACGTGTGCCCGACTTATTCCTGCCAGCAAAGTCTGAAGCGAGGGCTCGGCATAAGGCAGAAAAGCAGACCTTTCTAGACCTTTATCTCCGAATCAAAACAAATGACCAGAATGGCACTGCTTTAGTGAGTAATTAGCTTACAAGAGACGTCCGAGTCGTTGGCCATAGACGGACTCACAGATCAGAAGAAGAATTGTGCTGAACAAAACTGACAATCGGCAGCCGTGTTTCTGTCGCGATCTTGTTCGAGTGCAAGACGAAGAAGGCATGTCAGACGATGAAGCAGCATATACTTGCGGCTCTCTTCTACAGGGCGGCTTAGGCTCGACAACTGAAACACTCACCGGCTTTGTCAAGGCCATGGTCTTACACCCCGACGTGGTCAAGGCTGCGCAAGATGAGCTTGACCGTGTTTGTGGCGACAGAATGCCGGATCTGGGAGACTGGTCTGATCTGCGCTATATCAGGGGCTGCATCAAAGAGGCCCTTCGCTGGATGCCTGCAAGCCCTCTCGGCATACCGCACGCACTGATTAAGAATGATGAGTATATGGGCTACAGACTGCCCGAGGGAGCCACTGTCATTTGTAACATTCGGTATGTCTTCTCCCCTCGACATCAGCCCTACCGTGGCTTAATGATATTTGGTTTCTGATGCCCAGAATCGCTGAACAGCGCAATACACAATGATTCCGAGCGCTATTCTGATCCTCGACTTTTCGATCCCACACGATGGGCGCACGATGATCAAACAGCAGCAGAGTCTGCCAACAATGCTCATGTGAGCCAACGCGACCACTTCATGTTTGGAGCCGGCCGGCGCATGTGCCAGGGAATTCACATTGCCGAACGCTCGTTGTACCTGGCCGTGGCTCGGCTACTCTGGGCTTTTGACTTTACCCCGAGCATTGATCCTATCACGAACGTTGAGGTACCAATCTCTGACATGGACGATTTACAAGGCGGTATGTTCGTCATGCCTCGCCCTTTTCTTGCCAAGATCACGCCGCGCGATGCCTGCAAGGCCAGACTTGTCAAGGCGGCCTGGTCAGAAGCACGTACAACATTATTGGACCAGCATTTGCAGTGGAAGGTTCCGCAGGCTTCCGTCCAGATGTGAAAAAAAGACTAAAATTGAATGGAGGAAAATCAAAGGCGAGATTCCAGTATGGTGACTTTATGTTCAAGAAATCAATCAATTGGCGCAATCAATTCGCAAAGCGCGACAGGAGGTTGACAATTTATGAAGCAAACGGGAGCTCTGTTGAAAGTACAGCGCGAATAGCTATTACTAGGTCGAGGACCCCTACTCTTTTTCTTTTCTTCTTCCTCCATTTTCCTTCTTCATTATCACATCATTTGTCCCTTGTGCTCAGTGGTACAACGTTGCTTGGTACAGCATAGTCAGTAGTGTAGATACTCGAAATGGATGACCACATCACCAAACCATGCTTCTCCAAATTTTGGACCCTCTAATTCATTTCTTGCATATACGGAGGGAACAATATGAGAGAAACTGTATTGGGGGCATTGAATTGTGCAGAGATACGCGCCGTTTCTGCAAAGCGACAGACAGCTAGTGAAGCAAGAAACAGATAAGAGAAATACAGAGGTGTCAATGTAATTTGCTCAATACAACCGCTGCCCATGAATACCGGATAACTACTAGGTACGAGGTGTATGCCTAGGTACCTACCTACCTAGGTAGTAAGTGTCCTTGTACGTACGGCGCATTGGACGGAGGTGGGGGAGAGGGACACCAGGGGGGCTTGCTGTAGCTCGTAGTTGCCTAGCTCAGGCGAGTACTTCTGGCTGGGTACGAGGTACACCTAGATGTATTGCGCAGTACATATGTAACCTTGGAATTGTTTGGAGTACCGAAAAGTGAAAACACGGCCGTTCCGCTGCCAACCGAGCTGCAGTCCTACGGCGCTGTTGGTACTGTGACAGAGCACCCGGCCCTCGCGTCTTAGCAACTTCCCGAATGCACTACAGTGCCTATAGGGGTATCTGACGGGTGAGACATTCCATTGGCACCCAAGCATGTCAACTCCAAGCCCTGCAACGTACTGTGTTGCACAAGATCGCTGCCAAATTGGGCGCCTGTGAATCTCCCTAGGTACTGAACTAAATGGGCAGCATCCGGGCTCAACTTTTCCACAGTCCGTTGCGTTTCATGTTCGTTCGCTCACAGCCGCCGCCACTGCTTCTAGCGACGAGAGACAAATATCATTTCCGACATTCCCATTCTCACCAACGTCTGACAAGGAAATCACGGGCGTCCAGATTTGCTCTGTCATCATCAACCCACCTTTATAATATGGCAGTTGTCGAATTTCTCGTCGTTGCAGCCCAGTATGCGGCATACTCCCTACCTTTGATTGTAAGTCCATTAGTCTGTGGACATGTTACGTGCATAGAAATTGAAAGACTCTTCTAATCATCCTTGACATAGATTCTTCTCGTGGTCTCATATCGACTTCTATTGCATCCGCTGCGCAATTACCCAGGGCCCCTTGCAGCAAAGTTGACTGATGCTTATGCTGGTCTACTTGCTGCTCGGAAGCAAGTGCCCTTGGTGGTCTTTCGACTACATGAGAAATATGGTAAATCCCCGACCGTTCCACTCTTGTCGTTGCCATATGAGACTGACGACATCTGCAGGACCTGTAGTACGACTGGCGCCGAATAGGCTCCTTTTCAGCAGTGCCTCCGCTTTTAGGAGTAAGTAGCCAGGAATTTACTGCTTCTTCTCATGCGCGTGCTGACATGTCATCAACAGGCATATATGAGAATGACGAACGAATTACTAAAGCTTTTACATACGAACTCCTGACGCGCAATGGAGTCTATAGTGTGTTCAATACTCTTGACAGAGACCTTCATCGCGCGAAGCGAAAGCTCGTCGGACACGCCTTTTCTGAGCGGTCGATTCGATTATTTGCACCAGCTGTTCAGTCTCACATCGATGTCTTTATCGGACAACTTTCCCAATCAAAACAAGAGCCTGTCAATATGACGACAAAGATGAGTCACCTCGCCATCGATATTGTAGGCGAACTTGCTCTGGGGTACGATCTTGGAACGCAGGTCAGCGACGAAAATCAGTTTTTCGCACGATCTATAAGCCTGAGTTTCTTCGTCGGGAACATCTCACACCATTTCCCGGCTTTCCACAAAGTGCACACAAATACCATATTTGACCACCTCTTCTACGCGATTCGGGAGAAATTTATACGTCTTCTGGAGAAAATGGTAAAATCCCGCCTGGCGCTAGATACACATGAAAAGCCCGACTTCTACTCCTTTGTTGCTCATGAGCTACCTAGCGAAGCGGCCAAGACACGCGATAGCGCTGTTTGGAAAGAGGCAATGGTGTTTCTGGCGGCCGGGGGCGATACTGTGGCAACAGGTATGACGGCTGCTTTTTGGTACCTGTCTCGGAATCCGGCCTGCTACTCACGCCTCGCCAATGAAATCCGATCCACGTTTTCCCATGGCGACGAGATTCAGAATGGTCCGCGGTTGGCAAGCTGCCATTACCTCCGCGCCTGCATCGACGAGGCTTTGCGAATGTCGCCTCCAATATCGGCCAATCTCTGGAGACAACAGGTGGCTACAGATAAACAGCCTTTATTCATCGACGGGCAATTTATCCCCCGGGGCACGTTATTCGGCGTGAATGTCTATGCCTTGAGCCACAACGCCACAATCTTCCCCGACCCTTTTGCGTACAAACCTGATCGTTGGCTCTCTGCTGGTACCGGCGGATCGACGGAGGCTAAGTATGATATCAGCACGAGAAAGACGATGAGCGACGCATTTGCTAGTTTTTCCATCGGCCCAAGGAACTGTGTTGGTAAGCCATTGGCATATCTAGAGATCTCTCTCGTCCTAGCTAAGACACTTTGGTACTTCGACTTTGAAGCCGCGCCAGGCCCATTGGGTTCTATTGGAGAGGGAAATGACAGAGGCAGGCCAGATGAGTTTGCCATACATGACTGTTTTAACTCGAGTCACGATGGCCCATTTCTGGTCTTCAAATCAAGAGCTTCAGTCCCAAAAGCAGCGGGTGCGGAATGATCGACAAGCATGGCAACAAGAAGAGTTCTTTCGCGGGGTTTATTGCCAATGATTGCAATAATTTTCAAAGCTGAGGAAACATGAACCTCGCATTATGAAGGTTCTTAGGGAGGCTCGAACACTATAAGACTACATTTCATCCGCCTGTGTTGCCGCCGTCGGACCAGTATTGCCTTGCACTACAGTCATGGATAGCTCTCACGTTGTAGAAGCAAAATGCTATGGTGGCCTTTGTATTCACACTCAACAGATAGTATCAAGTAATTCACGTAAGGGGTCATGCATTGGTAACGATCGCAGAATTTGCGCCTCACGATCTCAATTGCGGTATTCGCCCATGAAGGCTTCAGACATCAAGACATATAATTGCAATTAACAGCCTCGCAGCAGCGTCCTGTACATACGAGTTTCATGTATCTCTTCAGCATAAGCCTTTTGCCTCTTGAAATTAGTATATAATATGATCTACATGGCGATCTTTCGCTGGCTCGGGTGTGTTGAGTGACAATAAACGTATTGATGAGACGTCAGCCTAGCATGCGAATCGACCTTTGATAGCCTGCACAAGCTGATCATGTTTGTAATACTTGTGCGTCTGACGCAAGCATCACAGGCTTAATCGGGACTTATCCTCAGTGTAGTCTCAAGCCTCGACACGTCAAAGGCAGACTCGGAGGCTATGTGATAGCATTTTGGCCCGTCCATTCTCCGAAATTGGAGGTGAGCGTCTGCGGAGGGCGAGATGGGGGCCGACACTCGAACCGGCATCATGATGTAGTATCCACGGTGGCCAAATGCATCAATTGTAAGAGAATAGTCCACCCGTCTCACTCCTCCGGGTTTAGTTTGATACCACCGGGTCCAGCGGGTGTCACTGCACTTCAAGAGCAGCCATAACTCTACAGACCGCTGCAACCACCCGTGCTTATTATAGATCGGTGTGAGCTGGGTGTTACGCACCCGCATCACGCTACGGCCACTCGCAGAGTTGGAGACCGTCCTGCACGATCTGCCCGAAGGACAGCAGCCATCAGCTTGAAGGTACATAGAAGGATTCAAAGCAGTCCCAAGGGACCCAATGCGGCTGGCCCCAAGCCCCAAAGCAGGTTACACGACAGCCAATACTTGGCGCGATCCTTGCATCTTGCCCGCAGTGCTGCCAGGCTATCTGAATGATAATTGATAGGCATTCAAAGAGCAACGCCGATGGATGTACCACCAAACCGCCCGTGACATCATGAGGGGCAAAAAGTCGGCGCATCAATGACAATCATGGCCTATAACGGGGATATCGAATCCTTGCATGATCCTTCACCCTCTGAAGAAACTATGTACGTCGTACGCAGCCTTGTCGGAAGCCTGCTTCTCCAAATCTAGGACTTGTTGAAGTTTGTAGACCAACTAAGGAATTTCGCAGCTAAAATTAATGCCCTAGCTCAAGCTCTCAGTATACGCTGAGCAGCGTACCAATCCTTACAGCGTTTCTCGAATACTTCAATTAACACTATTTCCTTCAAGCAAATCATGCAATAGCCTTCCCTTGGGAACTTACCCCCGGGAAAATCCAGATCATATACATGTTTACCAACTATTTCATCATGTTCCATTCTTTGTTCTTGGTACCAGTCCTGAGCAGCTTTGCGTCTGTTGTTACCCATGCAACGCTTGTCACAGCAGACGCAAACTCCGTCTTCACAAATGCTGAGTGGTCACCTGAAACTACGCTCTCCTATCCAGGAACTGCAGCTTTCGTCAATGCTACTGAGCGATGGTCCATCTTCGACCAGCCAACCTATGGTCTGGCGATAAGCCCAGCAACCGAGGCTGACGTTGCCCAAGCAGTCAGTAAAAATTAGAATGTTTTCATATCTATCAATGACCGTACTGATACTTCTCGGGAATCAGGTCAAACTTGCAACATTTTCTAAATTCCCCTTCCTGGCCACGGGTGGCCGTCATGGCTACACTATCACCTTAGGGAATCTGCAAGACGGCCTGGCCATCGATCTTAGCCAGCTCGACACAGTAGAAGTAGATTCGCAGGCTGGCACCCTCACGATTGGAGGTGGCGTTAGATTGAGTGATATATATGATGCTGTCTTTGCAGCTGGGTATGAGATTCGTATGTACACCATCAAGATACGTGAAGGCCTACTTCTAACAAATATGTGAACAGAAATTGGCACCTCTTCTTGTCCCGGGATGGTCGGCTTGACCATTGGCGCAGGAATAGGTTATTGGGCTGGCGTTCATGGTCTGATACTTGATGCCTTAATCTCTCTACGTGTGGTCACCGCCAACGGCACTGTCATTGAAGTGTCAGAAGATTGCAACCCTGATTTGTTTTGGGCGTTTCGCGGCGCGGGGGCCAACTTTGGCATCGTTGTTTCTGCCACTTACCAACTTCAGGAACAAACCAATAATGGCGAGATATTCGTCGCCACCTTTATCGTTCCCGAGGAATCAGTATCCATCTATCTGGATATGTTAGGCACTTATAACAATGGAACGTTACCGAAAGAGTTGACAATTAGTACTAACATGGGATACAACTCAAGCACTCTGAAGGTAAGTCTTGAATTTATGATATCAAAGTTGAAATAATAGCTCACGTCCAAAGACACAAATTGTCTCTTCCTGGATATATTTGGGCCCCGAAGAGGATGGCCGCGCAGCCATGCAGCAGATGCTAGAGCTTAATCCGATTGTCGTCGAAGAGGCTATGTACACTTGGAACAATATCATACAGACCAAGGGTGGGGGCGGCGATGCCTACGCATGTTTGGACGGCCGAATTGTGGACTTTTACACCATCAACGCTCGCCAAATATCTCCACCGACATACAAGGAAGCCTATGATAAGCTATCTGAATACTTCGCCGAAACCCAGTCAACGGAAAGCAGTTTCTTTCAAATGACACTTTATCCCAACCAAGCGGCTATGGAAATACCAGATGATCATACAGCGTATCCATGGCGTGATACAACTGTTATTATGTAAGTGGGATTGAAGTCGACCTGGATGTACCATGCTGTGAAGCTTGCTAATATTAGTTCAGAGACCTTGCTTTCGTGTGGGAAAACATTTCGGATACTGCCGTTCGCGCGAAGTCAGATCAGCTGGCTCACGAGCTCTCACGCGACCTGGCAGCCACGTCTGGTTATCCTGGTTTGGCCACATATGTCAACTCGGCCCATGGGGATGAGCCACTAGAGGCAATATATAGAGCTGATAAATTACCCAGGCTCAAAGCATTGAAGGCAGCCTGGGATCCAGACAATGTTTTTGGATTCAACAATCCATTATCATTGTGATACTGCAGCTCTATTTGAGTGGGCAAATACTAGAATAGATCTACGCAACTTATTCAATACTTTGGGCTGTGACTTTGTGCACTGTCGGAGATGCTCCGACCGGTTGGGAACTGCTATTCTACATGTGCACGAAAAATGCCCTCAGTGTAATATAAGAAGATATGGAGGCCGTGGTTCAACTGATCCATACTTGTTCAAGACGGCAATAATGCAATGATACAGGTCTGCGGTCTCGGGAGTATTTCCATAGTTAGCCTCATATCGTCTTGATCGTTCGAAGTATCCAGGGCTTCAACATTCGACAAGCCACACAGGATGGAGAAGTCCTGACTAATCTGGCACCGAGTATAGTCAAAGATTTACAGCATGTCATTGGCCCAAAAGGTATAGTTCAACGGGTTGCGGGCCGGCGAGTCAGGCATTCCTTGCTTGTCAATCAAACGTTCTGCCAACGTTGACCATGTCGCTTGCACTGCTCGCTCTCCTAGCCACAGCAGCTGTCGCACTCCACGCGACTACCAAGCATAGAATCCCGGGCTCGCACATGCAGCGTGACGTTATAGTAACTGGCTTTGAGTGGAATCACGAAGCTCTCAAGATGGATGCTATCCACAAGCTACCGATTGGGTTGTTCACCATGCCCTTTCGAACCACTCAGTCTGGCATGACTTTGATCTCAACGGCACAGTCACTCAGTCCGCGGAAATCGTGGAAATGATTGACCAAGCCGTGGCCGAGTACGTCAGGTCCATCACTTTACCTGAGCTCTATCTTCCATGGTGAGTCTTAGTACCGCGACGTATCATGCGCATAGCTGAACCTCTCGTGTTCCTCTGCCTCCGTACTTCCATTGGCCCCAAGGACTTTGAACAATATATGTTGCACACCATGAAGCTAGACAATCCCGAATTGTAAACACTCTTGTAGGCACTTACCGACAACAACATGTACGGCATCGTCCGCTAGTTCTAGAGTGCCAATGACTCGCTCTTCATGACGCAGGGTGTCGTTGTTCTATTGGCCGATGGCTCGGTGGGAGCTGTCTGTGACCACCAAAAGTTTCGTCCTCTTGGCACAGCATAGTCGCTCTATTTGGGCACGCATTGGTCACCATCCGTGTCCAGAGGCTCCCGTTACGCATCGGCTCAATGCTCCAATGCTGGCAAGGACGTTTGTCGCATTTGTTTCCAGGAAACTGGCTCAATTATCGACCATTGTAGCTTTCGCAGAATGTACACTCCGAGTCCCGCTCCATCTCTTCTGCGGAGCCTGCCAACATCCATGTTGCATCTTCATGGTAGAAGCTTGAGTGACAGAAATAAAGATCACGGCTGGCAAAACTAACGCCTTTCCAACAAATATATGGAGCCGTAACAGTAAAAGAAGGATTCTTCAAGCATTTGGCAGTGTATGCATGCTCTGAACATATGTTTTGATGCTCGAAAGAAGGAAGGTTTCCTCGAGGAGCTCCGGAAGCTCGAATTTGTACCCTGGCGTAGTGATTAGTTACGGCATCGTGCTAGGGCACCAGCCTCTCCACAGCGCGTTAGGGGTGCTGCTCCAACGACCAGGGCCCTGCATTCAGGACCTGGTCGTTTTGCGGGGTTATGCTATTACTTTCTTCAAAGAAGGCAATCGACCGCTCAGTCGAGCACCAACAGTCGGCATGCAGCGACCTTAAAATTCAGAACATCACCAACGAGAATTAACCTGAAAATGGGCGGAAACCCCCTCCACAGCTGTAAAATCTCGTGGAATGCCAACTCTTGTACTTCTGCTTCTTGCGCTCGCTCAATCCTCACTGTCTCCAAAAAAGTCCATCATAGTCAAATCCTAGAATTCAAGGATGTCGCGACAGAACACGACCTTGTGTCTGGCTGAACGGCCAACGCTTTCTGTGATTGCAGGCCGGACCTTTGAACGAAAGTCAGAGGCGGCCCCGTCAGCAGAGCAGTTGCAAGATGGACAACTTCTCCTCGAGGTCTTGTATTTGTCGCTCGACCCGTACATGCGAGGAATGCTAAATGGCATGTGACGATCTCGGAAGTGAACCAACTAGCGTGATGTGCTAATATTCTCCCAGACAGACGGTCTTATATCGCTCCCGTAGCCATTGGCCAAAAGAGTAAGTGATTGACACTGGATGGTAGTATCCTGGCCGCGAGTCTTCTCACTTTCTTGCAAAGAATGAAGTCACTTAATAATGTTATTTTTGTTTCCAACAGTGGTGGGTGGCGCCATCTCTCGCGTCCTGGCAAGCAAGTCGGCAAAAGCTGAACCGGGAGACATCGTATACGCACTCACTGGCTGGACCGAAGTGGCCATTGTTCCGGAACAGATGGTTGAGAACATCAAGCTGCCTGAGGGCGCCAAGTTGACCGATATGCTGACAGTGGCGTTCAGTAAGAATTTGGACTCACTCTCTGATTAACGCTACCAAATCATTGCTAATAACTTATCCTAGATGGACCTGCCATGTCCGCCTATGTTGGGCTCAAGAACAAAGCAGATATACAAGCCGGCAACACGGTGGTTGTCTCTGGAGCCAGTGGTGCTACAGGACATATAGTCGGTCAGATTGCCAAGATCAAAGGTGCTCGTGTAATTGGTATCACCGGCTCCGACGAGAAGTGCCGCTGGCTTTGCGACGAGCTCGGCTTTGATGTCGCGCTCAATTACAAGTCGTCAGACTTTGTCGCGAAGCTCGAGGAGGCGACTCCGGATCTAATCGATGTATATTGGGACAACATCGGTGGCTGGATGTTGGAAGTTGCCCTCTCCAGAGCTGCCATGTTTGCCCGGTACATCATCTGTGGCGGCATGGCACATTACAACCTTCCAGAGTCCGAGAGGCAGGGAACCAAGAATATAATAGAGATCGCGAAACAGCGCGTGCGAATGGAGGGGTTTGTGGTTATGGACCACATTAAAGATGTTCCCGAGGGGCGAGCCACCCTGTTACAATGGATCGCGGAAGGCAAGATAAACACCAAGGAAACCATTGTCAAAGGTGGAATTGAGATGGCCGACACTGCCTTTGAAAAGTTGTTCACCGGAGATAAGATTGGCAAGCTATATGTCGAGGTGAAGGAGCCTTGAAGAAACCTTGTGTATTTCCTTCCCTTCCTGACACCTTACAATCTCCGCCCGCTCTCCGATGTAAAAGTAAGCCATTGGCAGTACGCAAGTATTGTGCTAGCTCAAATAAGACGTGCAAATGGAGCAAATGCAAAGCTTACGTCGTCTTTTGTGAGCCATACATATGCTACACAACCATTTTAAACGACCCATGTGGCACGAGTCTGAATCTGTACGAGAGAGAATTCACAGCGAGCATGTCATTGGCTAACGCTTTAGATACCCCTCAGCCATTCTCATCTATATAACATGGCATGGAAGTCAGCTTTGCAAGGGTGATACGCCCCTCCCTTCCAAAGAATGACCTTGAAGATTACATCTGCGATACCGGGCTTTTCTGCAGTAAGCACCCAACCTTGCAAACCCCCTAGGCGATACTGTTGGCATCAGCTGGGGTCAAGAACATCCCTGTGATTATGACCACTGTCGTGATGGGTCACTGGATATCGGCGTAAGTGCAGCCGGCAGACTTCATTGTCAGACCAGTGACTACTCTAGGACGCAGGCACTACCCACTCCGGCTATAAGAGCACCTAGGCGAGGTCATACTTGTGTGAGCATTTTGGATAAGTCAAATGGGACAATAAATGATGGGGACCGCGTCCTATAGCATCATTTCGGCCACCAATCAAGTAAGAGGGCCACTCATAGCTGTGCGTCGTGCGGCGACTCGGTAACTTCGGGTTGCGCTGGGCCTCGACGTAACCCGGATCAGCGTGGGGGTTCCTGTGTCTGGCGCGTAGAGATTGGGGAAGGTGAGTCTTTGAGGAACACGTGGTAGGGCGTTATTAGCGATCTTCGCCTTTGTGCCTGCAGTTGCACATCGTTAGTGTTATGCACGCAGGATCTACTCGTGCCACCCCCACTACGGTTGTCTTGATCGTTTCTCGCAGCACTAACCGTAGGTTGGTGCTTCCCCTCTTTTTCGTTATACCACCTTTTCGGTCACTTGAATATTAATTTTTATTGCAATTATGATAATTTCATAGCCACAGTATTTAAGAAAACAAATATAATAAAATTAAGTATCAAAGGTGTTTTATTATTTATAAAATTAATTATATTTCTTATTAATTTCCGTAGTGAGTAGGTATCGGAATCTCCGTAGTATGCATTATTTCGAGGTTGAAAACAAAATAACAAAATCGACGAAATGCGCAATATTACCCGCCAATCACTCACGACAGAATTAGAATTTTACATAAAGAATTATATGCAGCTCTTATAGTATAAGTATTGAGACATATAGTTTTATAATGACTTGATAGGTTGCAGTAAAAACCAGTAGTTTTTCCATTATGGTAACAAAAAAGGTGATATGACGAAATAGATCGGGAGCGTAGGGTGGTGCTGCGAGGGATGAACAAAAAGCCAACCGTTCAGATGAGGTCGTGACACGAGTAGCAATCAATTCAACATACCTTCACCTACCAGTAGCGCTGTCGTATGGCAGCTCGGCTTGAGTTGACGAAATTGCTCAGCACGTCGAGCATGTCAGACACAAAATCTTGTATGCGTCAAAATTTCACAAAGTACATCGCGAATGCAACTTACCGGTGTTAGAGGCCAAGTTGTATCATATAATTTGCCGGAATGAGTGGAGTGGTCATACAAGCAAATGCAGGTTTGCTGGGCGAGATTTCAAGATCTGTGCCCGGTGTACCTCAGTGAGTGGCCGGACGGTTCATGTAAGCAGTAAGTCCGAAACTATGTCACGCTTGGACAAGGACGGTTGTGCAGACATTCCTGTACACATCGTAACGACAGCGGACAGAGGTTCGTCCAGACTCTCAAGAACTAGCTTCAAGGCCTTCACTCGGACCTTGAAATCCCAAACATTTTTCAGCAGCGTGACACTTGCAGCACCGCGTCAAGACCGTTGAGCTGCCTAAGACACTAAGAATCGTACTTGGCATGCTTTGAACCAATCCCACGGAACATCTTCCATCGACGTGGGTGCCAAGCGTTCTACAAGGTAATGACAGCCAGAAGTCTGGAGTCTTATGGATCCATTGTGTAGGCAGTCGTTTTCGATTTCCAGTCCGCCTTCTGTTTCAGACACCTTACCAGCTACGTCCTTCTTTACCAGGCCCATACCAAACGTTTTCTGTCCTTTCCTACGGACTTGGACGGCGTGATAAGGCAAGGAACGAGAGGCACTTACCGCTAGCCAGGTGGGATCCCATTGCCCAGCACTTGAGCATTGGGGCGTAGCGCGACGTCTGTCGCTAGTAGGGTGTTAGCTTGTCGACCGCATTCTGTTTACCATTATGTTCACCGAGAATATGGCGAGCAGGGTTCCATGTAAAAGATAAAGCTATACTTTGGCAGTCTACTAACGAATCATGGGACCTATCCATTCGAAGCGAGTTCAGGAACGAAGCTGACAAGCTTGCGTTATCAATCCTGCCATGGCTTGCGATTAGCATTTCTGCAAAGGCCTGGATCATCGGTATAGTTCCCCCATAGATTGATGTCGCCTAGGCGCTGAGCTGCGGTGACATGTTGACGGTGGTACGCGCCGCTATGAAGATGCCATAGCCGTGCCGAGACCCTCAGCGGAGCACGATGTAGTGAGAATAGATTTTGTTAAGAATATATGTGTTAATTGTCTCATCGGCGTTGTGGCGAATGGACTGGAAGTTGACGGCGCGGATGTAATTCACCAGGGTGATAAATGAGAAAAGGATTTACAGGCGCGTGTTTTTGATAGCAGGCACTCCATTAAAGATTTGACTATCACAGCAGCGGCTTGATCTAACTTGGTAGGTAGATTTTCGGGAACTATAAAGCTGGCAGTATACCTTGACTTCAATTCATCAGTAACTCATGTTGGCAGTCTGCATAAAAGTTGCAGCCGTTCCTGATCTGTAAAGACCTTCTCTGGTAGCTGCGAAGCTTGAAAATGACACCAATATAACGGATGGTTGTGTATTTGCCAAAGAATATTTGCTACAAAGAACAATGGTTGTTTGGCATCACAATGCGTGATTCAGGATAGCCAAAAGGTCTAATCCGGAAACTTAGTACCATTTGGCACTCTAATTTATGAAGCGCACTAGCTAGGTACCTATCTCAGGTATGCAGTGAGCCCGTTAGTACTGCATACCTAGGTATTATGCTGACCGCTGACTCGACGCTATGTGTGTACCTGAGAGCAAATACGTAGTATAGTCATAAATGCGACCGTGGCGTCCTGGAGCGTCGGGTTCGCTCCCCGACCCTTGCTTATCGCCCTGATGCTACCGGGTTCAATCCTTCGGTCTGGATAGAAATGCGAAGGCTGATTGGTCGCTGACCTGGGAAAATGAGCTTGCTTCATCCCTGACGTACCGTACGTACAGCCCTTGGCGTAGCGCACTGCATTAATGGGCTTGACAAGTATTCTGCCGTCTTCGCCTCTGTCGACGTCGCACATCGTGTACCTAATTTGTGCGGAGGTTGGTTTGAGTCCGCGCCAGTACCTAATATGCATAGTTCCGTCGCGGTGTTTCCCCACCATGGTCTCTTGTCAGCCAAGCTGTGAAATCTCTCCCAGTCTTTCTCCTCAGAATCCGTCTGTAAAATAAAGAATCAGAGAATTCACACGACTCCTTGTATTGCAAGCTTGCAATTTTTGAAGTCATCGCGAACATCATCAATGAACCAGCCAAGAGAGCTACTACCAGCACGTAGTGTGAAAAATTCTATCGTGAATTAGGCTCTTTGGCTCTTAGGTTTCGGCCTGATGCAGATCTTCACCGCTCAGAACATGTATGTGCGTACGTACAGACTTACACATGTGCAAGGTAGCCAAGAAGCAAAACTCATTGAGCCTCGTGACTCGTATCTTCTGAGGAACCTAGCAGCAGCGATATCTAGGTACTTATTCTGATTTACCCTCGCTGAATATGCGTTCTACAATTGGGCTGATCGATCTATCTACACATTGACCTCACACTAAGTGGCCATGAATTGCCGGCTTACAAAGATTGTTGCCTATACGAAATGTATGAATCGGCGGTATGCCCAAACATCGCTCAACGTGTCCACGAGCAATGTCCGCCCAATTGGATAGAGATCTATCACAAAATAGGCCAAACACAGAGACACAAAAATCATTCGATTTGCACAAAAGCGAACTGTTTTGCTAACGACCTACGAACTCCCAACATTCTACCTCGCCATACGTCACTTGGATGCTCGTGCCCCTTGCGCGGAGCAGATCTTGATGAATTACAGCAAACACTGGAATCACATGAAGTAGCATTGATACGCTTGAACGAGATCGATGAGAAGATCGAGATCACGGTCGAGCCCATGGTCAGCCACGTCAACTACTTTGCTATATCACATGCTTTGGCAGATGGTCTCTGTAATACGGAACGAAACGAGCTGCCAGAGTGCCAATTGAGACGCATCCTACAGAGCGTTAGATCGGCTATGTTGATCGAAGGACTACCTCCAGGCCTTCCAGTCTACGTTTGGATCGACACCATGTGTTTACCTCCGCGGAGCTCGCCCTTCAAGGGCGTCGCGACAAGCACCGTTCAAGCTATACAAGTTGTCATGAGGAATGCACTCGCTGTGGTCATCCTAGATACCGATATCGCCGTCTTGAGTCATACCTCCACATTTGCGGAGTGCTTCCTCAGAATATCATTCTCAAGTTGGGGCAGTCGACTTTGGACAATGGCTGAAGCGATGATAGCCAGAAAGCTCTTATTTGAGTGCAGCGATGGTGTCATGAAATTTGAGGGTTTCCTTGAACCTCCAATGGACGCTCAGACAATAAAGTACGGATCAGATTGGCTTCCATCGCGGGATGAAAGAATGGAAGACTCTGGAGAACGCGACAGACACGATCGAGTTCTGGTTGACCACGCACTGAGATGGGGTCGAACATCTGTTGAGAGTGACTCAGTGCTATTGAAAAAAGCGATGAAATCGTTTCTTGATGGTCCAACAGCCGACTTCTATAGCTTGCTTTATATTATCAGTAGCCAGCAACTATTAGAAGCAAAAGAAAATGGTGTGAATATGCCGCCTATGGCTGACGTACGTGGTTCCCCATGGACAGCCCTATAGAGGCTGTTGGCTGAACGAAAAGTGCTTCCAATTCCGGTTGTGTGCTCGTTGGATTTGTTTCCCTTTGTTTTGAGCGGGATTATCAATAAAAGTTTTTATTTCCTTGGATCAGTTGCTTTAGAAGTTTAATCATTGACATTATCTCCGTTTCTTCGCTATGTTGGTGTCAGTGATATTCATATGCTAGTGGCTATTTATTTTTCACCCGTGCCATTTTCATCCTGCTCGACTTCGGTAAGAGAATTTGTATCCTGCGTATCAAGTTGCCTGGCCTCCACATCTATATGGGGAATATTCAAGAATCTCCTCATTTTATCATCCGTGTTTGTTCCAGTCCTATTTTTGGCCTTGTGCCAGTTTCGCCACCATTCAGCGCCCCACGACGACTTGTTGTCTGGCAACAAGCCTCTCTCAGTCATGTACCTCTCCTCATCACTTGTAGGAAGCAGCTTCGCGTAAACATCCTGGCGACCTTTTGCTTCTACCGGTTGCTGCTCAATTTGGATATATCTCCCAATACGACCTCGACATCTCTCCCCAATGTGAAGTACCGTCAATAGACTCGCCAACACCATCACGAATACCGTTATAATCTGGGTAGATAGAGAAGCCTGGCCAATAGCAACAATTTGAACGGCGAACGCCAACCAACCAAAGCCTCTTGCAATGCGCAACATGATGCGACTGAGCAAACGCATTGGCTTCTTGTCGTCTATCATGACGCTCAGATAGTCTCGCCTACAATGGAAAATAGCGAGCTTTCCATCCGGGGATACGATGATGAATTTTGCGAGCGAGGGGTCATCACTCCCATCTTGAATGATCTTTTCGCCTTTGGAGAAGCTCTTATCGACTCTTCCAAGCATCACACTCCGGACGTATGCTCGTACAAGAACAGATACAAACATTGCTGCTGTATTTGCGACACCATACCAATCAGCTTGTAGCGTCGTGAATACGATGAGACCAACATTGATGACCATGCCGATAAGCATGGACAGCACGTGGTTGGGGCAACTTTTGCGTGGCTGTCTAGAATGAGTCCACTTCAGGGTGACATAATTTGAATCAATATTCATCCACAGCCAACGTGTGAACCATGCTTGGACTTCGGTGATCCATACGCCGTCTGTGATATTGTATAGAGCAAAACCAGGTTCAACTTGGGCGATCTGGTTGCTCGCAATTTTGTATGCCCCGAGGAGAGGAAGATAATCCGTTAGGATATTTTGGGTAAGGGAGCCTGTCGCTTTGGCAACTTCGTCGGCACCTAGGAGTGTGATCAATCCTAGTGCATCGAGTCTGAACGGCTGCCAGTCGTGCAGGATCCCGAACAAAGGGAATCTGGCGTCAGGTATAGGAGCCATTCTATGTCGACGGTTGTTGGGTCATTTGCATGCTTGGACCAGTTGGTGCGAGTTGATTCAAGCAACGTTAAAAGAAGATACGAATAACACCAAATTATTTGATATCTTGTGATTTCACTGTTCTAGCGTCGGCTTTGCTCGAATTACGATTGAAAGACAAACAAGTTCATGGTCTTGTGGAGGAAGTGGTGATGATAACGATCTAGGTTATATGATATATGATGTAGGCCGACGAAAGTGATCGCGTGTCATCGTAAGGCTCCGCGGACCATATTTGCCTCATGCAAAGTCTGCTGCATGTCTCTGCAGCAGTATTCTGTAGCGAAGCTGTCATTTGCCCCAACAAACAGCGTTGCGATATCATCGCAAGCCTTGACTTCGATAACAGTCCAACCACAGGGCAATATTGTGCATACAATATAGACTTATTGGTCGGGAGACATCACGAATAAATGCCGGAGATATTCTGCACTAGCAATAAGTCACCTGGGTTTCACGTGGCTCAATGGCAGCACAACACGTAGAAAAAGGTTCACGAGGTCTTTTGCAACGCTTATTTTTAGCTAGCTAGAAAATGCCTTCACCGAATGCGCTGCGGTCTTGCAGGGCGTTGAGGAAGTGGAACGCATGTATTAGCCAAGTGCTGCGCAGCATACCAAGCATATCGCGAGGCGCAAACCGAAAAACTGCGGGGTAAGGTGTGCAGCTCAATATTATACGTTGGATACCTACATAGGTAGGCACTGTAACGTCATGGTGCAACGGCGCAAAGGAGATACCCGTCCACTAAATTTCCGATCATATGACACGTCATTCCCTCAAATCAGTATAGATTGCCATGTCACCTGCACCACTATACATTTAACTTTGCTTATCTCTTCTCCCAGCATTGCATAAAAAGGTGCTTTGTCTGCATCTGATAATGGAGAGGTGAAATGCATGCAAAGGTTGACATCATTGCAGGCGGCATTGAATGAGTCAGACGATAGCGCTCTACGCTGGCGATAATGTATGTTTCACAAGGGAAACGTCTATCTTTCGCCCGAAACGAGGCCTATTTAGCCGCTTCTCTGGCCACGTATAGAAGCAAGGCCAAGGCCAAGGCCGACGTCGGAAGGCTCTTGATGGTTAGGTTGACAGCGCTAGGTCGGTGGCAGTAATTGCCTAGACTGGTAACCCGTACGTAGTATGTATGCTGGCGCCCAATCTTGAGGATCTCAATCGCACGAATGAAACGCCCGGGCAGCTGCTAACAATGGTCTGCTGACGATGGCATATCTCTGCTTGTTCATCGTAAAATGAACACCCAACGCATCGTATACCCAATCATAGTGTTTGGGTCTATTGAAAGTGCCTTGTGCTCTGCCTGCCTTTTAGGCAAGATGATTGCCTTGTCCCGACTAACAGTAAGTGCGATGGTTAACTTGACGCCCGTAGTAGCAACGTTTCGCCCGGTGGTATCTATCAAACACCATTCGCCACGATTCCTCAACCGAGAGCTCGTGACTGAATCCCGCCCTTCTCGTTTTCTCCAACGATAAATGGTGGTCAAAATTAATCCAATCGGTAAACCCTTCAAGAAAGTCCTCGAGTGCGACCTCTTGAAGGGTGACACCCTTTTCCTCCTTGAGTTGCTTTACTGCCTCGGGATGTTCTTGAACGAATTTGGCGGGTAGCACAAACGCTGGGTCCGACTTCTCGACAGGCGGGATGCCCACCAGCCCAAAAAGAGAGCACATCACAGGCCACCGGTCAACCATACTTGCAGGTTGAGATGCGTCTCCAATATTGTACACCTCACTATTGCCACCAATATTTGGATGCAAGCACAGATAGATGCTGAATTCGGCAAATATATCCTGGCCACCATCATTGAACACGGTATGGGCGTGCCCTGGGGCTGCAGGCAACGGGACCTTCTCCGACTTTGCATCTGGATGCCCCTTTTCATGAAGGAATTTGTACACCGAAAGAAAGTTCATGTAGACGGCCGCGAGATTGTATGGATTCTTGTGAGGGACGAATCCGAGCTGACGATGCGACATTAGCGACACTATTGGACCGAACACCGAACCGAAACTGCCCACTTACGACTGGACCACATCTGACCTCGGCAAACTTCCAAGACTTGCCCTGCTGGAGTTTATCGAGCTCTGCATGCAGCCTATAATAGAAGAGCTCGTCATGCCATGGTTGGTAGACATCGTTCATGTCCTCCGTGAAGGGGGCTTTGAACGTCCGCTCCGGCAAATGAATACCATAGCCCTGCGCAATGTTAGCCACGGAGGGGATGCACGAGTCACAATGGACAGAGGAAACTTGCCTTGGTCCCCGTCGGAAAAATCACATACTGCAGATTTGGGCTCAGACTTTCGGCTGCCACGAAGCCTCTCTGCAGCATACCAAGGTTGATCTGAGACTCTGTCGGGAAGTCGGGATGGAACAAGTATGCTATCATGGTCAGCCTCGCCAACCGAAACAAGCTCTCCAACGGCTTCAGAACGAACCGAAGTAGTAGATATGGGTTACTGAGTCGATATCCGGGACACGACATCGCAGCATTTCCTTGACTTGATCTACGGTGCCCGAGGTCAAGTCGATTCCATCCACAATTTGGAGCGCCGGCTTCTCTGGACCACTAGCAGGCCAGAACGCATCCTCTTCCCTTAGTGGTCTATTGCAGAGTGCAGTCACCTTACCAAACACACCCTTTTCCGGATAATTCTTGAGGATCTGGTCCACTACAGACCAGCCCAAAATGCCCGAGGCACCAAAAACCAGAGCGTGATGAGGGGCCGCCATATCGCTCAAAATGATCGGCCCGTTCCTTTTCAATCCGACCTATAATGGAAACGAGAAACTCCATCTTGACAGGTCGGCCATTTGATCAGATAATTATACACCAAGATTGTAGTGGAGCATGTGAGAAAGGGCCAACCACAGCGAAGCAGGTGGCATCTTACCCTAAGCGAAGTAAGCAGCGGCTGGAATCAGTGGAGTGGGCCGAACGGTTGCTCGCGTGCAGGACATGTCACGTTTTTGTGACAATGCCGAGGTGATCTTGTCTCCTATCGGAAAAAGGTGTATTGTTTGCTTGATGAGGTGCATAATATTATGTGGACCCAGATCATTCTATTGAAGCTTCCCTTTGCTTCCGTAGAGGCGCACTTACGGCGCATACAGGTTGGGTCGCAGTTGACCAATGGGAATATCTGGTACCCATGTAGGCTCAGAAAAAGAAATGTGATACGAGGCAATGTAGCAAACAGCGACCCATAGACTGCAACCACGAGAATGACATGATAGACGAATAAATATATGGTGCGACGGCTATCGCTATTGCTATTCCTTACGACTATAACAGTCTATGACAAGAAAGAGATAACACTCAAATTGCCATCAACTAGTCGTCGTTACTATTAGAGCCGTGATGTGAATGGCGAGTTGATTCATGCGTGCCTATTTCTTTCGCTTTTCCGAGGCCGTCGCGGACATCAATAGCTTTTACAAAACGGTCGAATGTCGATCTTCCGATTATGCCTGGCGTGCTCAGAGTAGCTGCAAGGGACCACAACGATAGGATACATGATGGAAATGTTCAAGAAGGTATCGATAATAGCTTTCCGCCCTTCTTGTTCGCATCTTGGGCCATGATTTTCCATTCGCCAACACCTGCTTATGCAAGTATTCGCCTTTCCAGAGTCACTCTTCCGGAATCGATATCTGCTGTCAAATCGCCCTTGTAGTTCATCATATCATGGACATAGGCCTGGCCAATGTACAGCCAGGTGGAGTCATATATGTCCGAAACTTGATCGTCGCCCGGTCGATTCCATTCGGTTATAGTCTTCCGTAGTATCACTGGAGCTCCAATACCCAGGGCGATGTGCAACTCGTCACCACTCTTCAGTTCTTCAGGGCCTAATCCAAGACGTCCATCTGTAGTGACAAAAAGTCGCCGGCCAAGACAAGCTTGTCGCTGGGCTTCGTGATACAAACGGTGTTGCCGATCATCGTCTAGCGATGGTCTGTATGAGAACTTCCCGGCGGTAAGCGTAAGATGAATCAACTCTTCCGCAAGCGCATCTTTTGTTGAACTTTTGGTTAAATGAGATCCTCCCCCTTGTCCGTTTGAGGCTAGGAGCTTTTCAGCGAGCTTCCAGTTCCATGTTGTTTCTTGACGCCGACCGGCTGTCATACTCGAGGCGACCAACTCATCCCAATGTCCAGACAAGCGCCCATCACTTGAGATCGTCAGGCCGAAATTTGAGACCACGTCAATTTCCAAGAAATGAAATTCCGGGTCGTTCAAGAATTCCCCAATCTGAGCAGAAGATTGAGTTGGAACTGCAAGTACCGGAACGTGGCCAGTGGCGTGAGAGTTTTCCCTCTCGTCACCAGGCAAGCCTGTCCAGAGAAGCCGAATTTCTGCCCCTGCCTTGCTATCATTTGTCATGAAAGCTGGGCACCAGCTCGGAATATAAGCTTCCTTGTAGTCATTCGTCGAAGACGGCTTGTTTTGAGACCTGACTCTGGCGCTTTCCGCCAAAGCCATGACTGACAACGTTCGAGAATAACGAATATGCTGATTGGCAAGCTCAATAGATAGAAATGATGCCCGACGACTGTAGTCGGGTTGTAAAAGATCACATGAGCTACCTGCAAGACCAATGAAGGCAAAGACTTTGTCCCGCGGGTCGGTGGCCTTGCGAGAACGATATCTGTACCACAGAGACACGAGATCAGGAGCATGAGAGTCACCAGTGGTCACAAGAGCACTCTCAAAGTTCAGATCTGCATCATCCTGGCTGATTCTTTGCGTTGAGGCTCGCAATTTGTGGCTGGTCTCTAAAGCCAGGAATTCATCGAGGTACACATGATTGGTCGGGAAGAATGAATGAGATACACTGCCTGCGACGATTTGTTGAAGCGTCTTCCATTGGCAAGTAAATCTTCCACAAGTAACAAGAATGTCTTGAGCCAAGACGAGTTCCTGGACGACCCATACTCTAGTCCAATATGATCTTCGCAGTAGCTTGGCTGCGACATAAGCGACGCCGAAATGAAAGTCTGGCGATGAAGTTCCAGCCTTAGGGTCGCTCATCTGAAGTGACTTGGCACATTCAATTGCATAGTAGAGACCCCAGGGCTCACTTTCACCAAGCCACAGGACCACTCTAGTTGCCTTTGAGTAAATAAGTGGCATGAGCAAAACTTGAGAGCTCCTTTCAGTAAGGTCGAATTGATTAATGCAAAGCGCGTCGACCCATAACGTCCGTGGAGTCGCTGCACTCCGTAGATGAAGAAGTGCTTGCAATAGAACTTGTGAAACGTTGATCTTGTGTCCGTTGATTTCAATCTGCTCATTCATGTCGGGCGGGCCCCAAACATAAGACAGCGCTTCATAAGGCGGGACGTCAAGACTGCTCAGATCTGTGACCTCAAGCTTACATACAACGGGCCGTCCCGCGCTAGCTGGAAGGATCTTGAGTAGCCTGATGCAAGAATCATCTTTCTGACCCAATTCTGAAGGTTCGTAGTTAGTTGAGTTTGACGCAGAAGCTGCCAGCAGTGATGCTGTCACGACCTCTTCGTAGGCATTGATAAAGGGGCCAATGACTGCAGCAAGACAGGTCGGAATGATGGGCAGAACAATTGCCAATAACATCAAAAGACTTTCGTCTCCAGCGTTCGGATCTTGCGTGTCAAGTGAGATCCCAAAAACAACCACATAAAGAATGCCAAAAGCCGACGTGATCAAGCTGGCGAGGGACGAAATAATGCGGGCGACTAGATTGGCAAGAAAATCAGCTGCCTTTGAGTTTGCTGCATTGAGAGCAGCTTGAGATAGTAGGGTATGAAGTGAGCGAAACGGCTTTGGTGCTACTTTCCAAGTAGTATCCAGTTGACCTCGAAAGTGTTTGCGAATACTTGTCCAGTGACGGGAGATGGCAAGAATGCCATACACCACAGCTTTAGGTAATGAAGTCAAGTTCACAGTACTGTCAGACTCGCCAAGAGCTCTCGTGACAATTGTGGAAAACGCCCTTGTAGCAATGTTCGCTGCTGCGAAAACACTCGGAACCACGAGGATTGCTATAAGGAATACAGGCCAATAGACGAGATACAGCGCGAGAAAGGCCCATAGGCTAAAAACGACACGCAAAACCTGGCGTATACGATCCAAGATGCGGGTCAAGATAGATCCAAGCTGCCCATCCGCTGACAGTCTATTGGCGTGATACAGGCTTTGCAGAATTGATATGACTGATGAACAGAGTCCTATAAATACTGTGAAACCAAGAATGAGTGGCGACGACACGATAAATGTGAGCGAGAAAAGAGCTATGCCAATCCACATTGGCCATAAAAGCACGTTCTGTGCAACATCTTTGGCCGGCATCGTCGAATGAGCGGGCCTACCATCACCACCTCAGCAAGGCATTATCTGGATAGAAAGAAAGACAACATGTATCAACGACATGCCTAGGCAAAGCTGTATGTGATATAAAATAAAGCGGCCGAATTGAAGATAATGATAAGACGTAAGTACGCTAGAATTTAGGCTTCTGCCACTGCAGTGAGGGGGCTACCCATGGGTTCTGGCTTAGTGGGCTGAATCCACGCAAGGACCATCAACCCACGGGTAGGGCTGAACTTTTAAATACCTATTTGAGAGAAGCCGCAGGTCAAGGCTCTGTCGTTCTCACGGAAAACATACACACCCACACCTGATGACGCTCAATATTGTCCGGCACAAGACCACTCTGCCATGATTTCTTCTTTGACTGAGGCAAAATGTTAAGGCACTGATGAGAAGGAGGCGAGCTCGGCCAATTGGTCATGAGTTTCCACCCAGCTGTGACCAGCTGTGAGCCGCCAAGCAAGTTTGGGGCTTCCGTAGTGCGGCTTCGGCGACGAGTTAGTGGGCAAAGGATCCGGCGGTCAATGCCAGTTACCAGACTCGCCTTCGATGGTCGACGAACACCTTGTGATACGACAAGGTGAAGCGAAGAGAGTGTCGCATCCCGTCCTGGAGCCAGAACGTTCATTCATCTCGATGAAATGCGGATCGTAGCGGCACTGTTGGCGGTTGCGCCCCTCGTCTGGCCGGCCAAAGCCGACGGCCTGCGTGGGGCACCAGCGCCGTGCTTTGAGGCCTGTCAAATGGTCCTCCACCCCATATTATTCAACGATACCGCTGGCTTATCGCCGTCGCCCCCGACCAGGCAATGTCAGAGCCACAAGGGACTGACATCGATGTACCTCTGTGCTCGGGTCTTTTGCTCCGTGGATGAACGGATCGCAGGTCTCGATTTCCTCAATAGCACTTGTCAGAAGAAGGTCAACGAGTCGATCCCTTCCTTTGACCTGGTTGCCAACTATACCGAGGATAGCATTGCTCATTTACCCCGGTACCAAAAACAAGACTATGAGGACGGCACAACCTTTCAGGACGTCGCCCTTCCATCTGATGGCTTTTTTCGCTTAGCATATGACACTTTGGTAGGATCTACTTGTTTAGTATCACTGGCGCCGTACTGACAGATTTTTCCAGGCATCTTGGTCATATGCTTACGGTTATCACTATCGCTATGGGTATGTATCATTAGACTCATCCTATAATCACTGACTAACTGTGTGTAGAGCCGCAATGTTGGTCTTCTGGGGGCTGGTAGTCGCCATCGGCCTGCTTAACAGGATCTGGTTTCATTTTATTCAGAAGATGAAATACCAGCAGGAAGTATCAGAGTCCGCCCGCTCTGGCGCCTCAGAGGATGGTGACGCTCTCATACCTTCCAGGAGTCGTCGCATCAGCCGTCTCGGCGGATGGCTAAAGGCACATGTATTCTTGCCCGCCACGTTCGGTTACCGAAAGGCTCAACCCTTTGACTGGTACACTGTGCCTCCCCGGATACAAAGCTTGACTATTCTCCTGTTCATTCTCATGAATATTGTCTTCACCGTTCATGGATATCACGTGTTTCCGGAAAACCTTTAGTATGTCATGTGCTCTACAAATTTAACTCTGTGCTGACCGAATACTTCAAGCTACCCGAGAGTGATCAGCCAGACACTCAGATATGTATCTGATCGTACTGGAATCATAGCCTTTGCAAACTTCCCCCTGATCTGGCTCTTTGGAATGCGAAACAATGTCTTGTTGTGGGTGACAGGATGGGACTTTGCTACCTACAACAACTTCCATCGTTGGATAGCCAGAGTCTCAATAGTACAAGCGGTTATCCATTCAATTGGATATACCATTCTAGTATTTTATGGCAAGTTCAGTTCTTACCCCAAAGAAACATTTGATTACCTCTTCTGACACTGTATAGAAAACGGATGGGGACATTTTGTTGCCTATTGGCATGTGACTTGGTGGGTTACAGGAGAACTGGCAAGTATTACCTCAGCAAATGGCTTGATCCGTAAATTCCTGCTAACATACTTGGTCCTAGGCAACCATTCTCATGTGCGCCTTGTTACCGCTGTCGCTCTATTGGTTACGGCGGAATATGTATGAGGGTTTTCTCTTCATTCACATCGCCATGTCGATCCTTGTATTGGCAGCTATGTGGGGGTACGTTGAATTTCTCTTTCCCTAGTCTGAACATCTCCTAATGTCATACAGGCATATCTATCCATTCAGCAAAAATGTTCCATGGGATAGTATTGTTTGGGTGTCGTGCGCTATCTGGGCCCTTGATCGGGTAATCAGAATGACCAGAACCCTGTGCTTTAGCCGCAAGATATGGAACACTCGAGCACAAGCCACTTTCGAAAGGGAAGCCAACATTGTCCGGCTCAGTATTCCGACCTCTCAAAGTTGGTATCGACCAGAGCCCGGTACCTTCTACTACCTGCACTTCCTCAATGGCGGCCGCTTCTGGGAAAGTCACCCTTTCACAATGTCATCCATTCGCCGCGACAAAGTTACAGGCACGGGGTTGCTGTCCCGCACAAGCTTGGATTCAAGTGAAGGAGTGGGATTGCTTTCTGCAGATGTCGAGGTCGAGTCCTTGAAGAGCGAGACAACCCATCCGGACGCGACCACTATGAACTTCATCATCCGACCTTATGATAGTTCTACGCGACGCCTAGCAGTGGCTGCAGAAAAGCAGTCCCCGTCCTCCTCCTCGCTAAGGGTCCTGGTCGAGGGTCCCTATGGTCATACACAGCCGTTCCATCAATACCACAGCGTCCTCTTCATTGTTGGAGGCAGTGGCATCGTCTCGGCGCTTGTTCATCTCCAGGAGCTATGCAGAGATGCGGTCCAAACCAAGAATGTCCACATAGTATGGGCGGTCCGAGAAGCAGCCTTTGCCTCCTCTGTCCTGCAGGAAGATATGGCTGACCTGTTTGAGAGTGGGAAGCTGACCCTTGATATCTACCTGACGGCACACGAGTCCCATCCTACGCTGGAGGACTTGCCTGAAGGTGTCTCAGAGCACATGGGTAGACCCGATGTCCGCGAGGAGGTGGACAGTGCCATCCACCGGTTCGGCCGTACTGGCAGTCTCGCAGTTGTGGCCTGTGCCCCCGCACGAATGGCAGACGATGCTAGAAAGGCAGTGGTGCACACGCTCGCGACACAGGCAGCTCGTCGGGCTTCGGCTCTCTCAGTAGAATATTTTGAGGAGTCTTTCAACTGGTAAATGGACATAAACATATAGAACATATCTTAGACTGCATCTCATTATGGTAACTACTCAACATGACAATCCCTGTGCTATTCTATAACCGGATGTGCAACAGTTAATCGTTGAAGAACATACAGATCAGCAAATGGCGGAAGCCCCAGTGTTTAAAACTCATTGAAGTAGTACGAAATTCTGACTGCAGGGAGTAACTGAGCATCGCATATCACTCGACTACAACAGTCTTCGTCTCCGCATTCTTGATCCACAATGGATCTTCAGCACTGCTTCCCGCGCCTTCGCCGACTCCTATCGGCCAGTCTACCTTATCTAGTAGCTCACCTGCAGCGTTGGTGAATGCGAGTGCTGGCACAATACTAGAGGGAGAGTACGGGCGAATAGCATCGTAGAGGAAATATCTCATGAAACCGACTCGCCGATGGCTATTCTGGGTTTCTTCGAGTGCCATCATGGAGAGTCTGGCTTGCCGTGATGCATTCACAACTCTGGTCTCGCTGTGGAGAACCAAACCGATCAGAGATGGTGGGAGTATCTCCGTGTCCAAGTCTATGCCTAGCAGCATCGTAACATCCTCGGATATCTGAAGAGATGCAAACCACCCATCTTGTGGTCGGGGGATCATCGCCACTGAACTCCCTCCGTCGTGAGAGAGGTCGAGCGTAGTACAAAGCGACCTCTGCTGGTCGCTGAACGTTTTATGAACCACATGTAGTCTGGTAACAGGTCCAGTAATATGCAAGTACCGCCAATCTCTAGATATCAGTGTTTCAGTAGTTGGCAGTTCGCTCTTCAATGGTAACAAGAGCTCCGGTACATGGTGGCTGCCAAGCGCGATCTGTGTTTTCTGAGAATCCCATGCCCCAGACCACGAAACTTTGATCCCACCCTGCCAGTCTAGGAAGGACCAACTTGGCAATAGGCCACGTCTCTGACTTGGGGTGCTTTTAGGGTGATACCAATCAATCATGAAGCGATCGCCCATCGTTGGGATACCCCAGGGACAGAAGACGTTGGATTTCCCTAGTTGCTGTATGATTCCGCGAAACGCATCGAGTGCGTCAGTGTCGTATGTGAGTGATCGCTTAGAGTATTCCATCATGATTTTCGCAGAGTGCCGAATTGCGTCTGAATCGCCTGCCATTTTGCGCTCGGTAAACGGAATTAGCCCACCACGTTCAAATCTCCAATTGTCGCGGGGGCTTGTATCTAGTCCAGGCCTCTCCCATGACTCTGCCCAATGCGTCGCATTGCAAAGGTAAGTAACTTGCGTATCGGAAACGATGATTCGCCGTGGAGAGAGCAAAATTTCCTGAAGCGTCCATCCCCGAGTTGCCCAAGGAGAGCCTTGAAGTTCGTGTGCAGGATGCTCATACCCTTCAATCAGCCTAACTTTTCCGATCTTCTCTTCTCGCTGAGGCCGACGGAGGCAACGAGCAACGCCGGGCAGACCGTAATTCTCAAGGCTCCGAGAGGCAACTATGATGGTGATCCCTGCGCGTGCATATATATCTCCCTTATGAGGCTTCAGTGTTGGTGTCTGCGATGATACGTGATGTTGAGGTACGGCGCATGGAGTCTACTGTGGCCTCTTCCTCATATAGTATGGAAATAAACTTAGACTATGGGTTGAATAGACACCCTTTTCAAAGAAAGACGGCAGGATGTAGGAGAACGCAAAAGAGGTATAAGTTGAGCAGACACTTACCATGAGCTCTATTTGGCGACCTCGATGCGCTGGATCGTTTTGGTCAATACACTAAAGAATACGTTAGCAAATGATACAAGAAAGAAGCAGTCTTGGAACATACATGACGGTCAACCCATAGATATTGGAAACCCATTTCCACGGTAGCGATTATCGCGTCCATTATGACTGGGGGAAACCCTTCCCCGTCTTCTCCCGTCATACTCCAGACATACGATAGCGCTACATACTCACAGCCCATAGGTGCCTCGATGACCTCAGGGACTGCACAAGTACAGTCAATGACCCGAAGTCCTGGAATCAGCGGACCTTTGACCAGAGGGCATTCCGTGTGAGTTCGGCATATTGAAAGACAGTCCTTGATCATATCGAAATCGGTGGAAGTGGGACTGATGCGGCGTATCCCAAAGTTGGCTTCTGACACGGATTGGTGTGATATGCCGAGGAATCCAGCTTCCCAGAACCAGTTGTGTATCCCGGCATCGTTGAACATCATGCCCAAAACTTGGCCATCGTTTGAGACATTGAATTCAATATCGTCGTCTCCTGGATCACATAGGACCGATCGAGCGGAGAATCTTGTTAGAATACATGATTCGGGCTCCTCCTCGGCTGGTCTTGGTCCGCTTCTCGCTTTGACGAAAATTGGATAGGCCACTTTCGGTTTGATGGTCGCAAAAAGTCGACAAATGCGACACGGTGAGCTCAAGAGCTCATCATGACTCTCTGGAATCTCGATGATTGGCACTCCTTCCGAACAGAGAGGAGGTTCAGAGCGGGCAAGTTCGTCCCACGGGATTGAAGTGCACCGGGCACACACATCATCCATATCGGTGCCGGCGATACTCGCAAGTTGCTGTCGCACTCTCAGAGGATGAGCATCCTTGCACATGCCACCTTTTCGAGCCTCCTCGCAATAGACTACTGGGACAAGCGACTTCCTATCGCTCTAGTCTCCCCTGTCAAAATCGTTGAATCCTTCGAGTCCTCCGAGTCAGTGCTGGCAACGACGTTGTCCCTAGGAAATGAACTGGGTTCTAGGCCACGCAGCATGCGAGTTTGCGGCGCATGGCCCCACGTCCCAGAAAGTATAGGCGCCTACCCAGACTAGACACCACCAACATACAGAGTACATGCAGGTCGTCTTGTGTATTTGTACCAACAAGTTGTATGCTATAGACCCTTGAGTGGCCTTTTCAAAAGCCCGCCTCAGTTCGCGACCAAACCTTCATCATCGCTTACACTACCTGCTCTCCACGCTCTCATGTCTCTCAACTCGTTTGATCCCGCCGTTCTCCTTGGCATTCTTGGTGCATTGGCGGTGACATACCTGTTATCCAGCAGAATGTTTGGCCATGACACTCGCGAGCCACCTCTGGCTCCTCAGTCAATCCCTATTATTGGTCACTTGGTCGGACTTTCCAGGAGCAAGTTCAATTACTATGTGCAACTCAGGTCAGTTTCATGTCGTTTTCTTTTTCGCATGTTTTTAGTGCGGCTTCTTTCCCATTATTCTGTCTGCAGCACCGCAATAGAGACATTTCTAATCTCCCCTTCAGTGAACAAACGGACATGCCAATCTTCACTCTGTCACTCCCTGGCCAGAAGATGTACGTGGTGACAAAACCGGAGCTTGTCCAGGCCGTGCAGAAACAATACAAGGTCCTGGCCTTCCCGCCCATTGAGGCCAAGTTTGCCTCTGCTGTGTGCGGAACCAGTGCTGAAGCGCAAGCCATCGTAAGCCAAAATGTCAACGGCGATGAAGGAAATCATGGCCTTTCGATGGATTCGTACAACGCGATGCGGGAGGCCCTGGCGCCCGGCTCTGACTTAGATAATATGAACCGAGGCATGATCCAGGAGATTGCCAAGTCGTTGGACCTGCTGCAGCCACCAGTGAAAGGGTCTCGGAAATTTGGTATGTATGGGTGGCTGAGGGACACCATTACGCTGGCCACCACCAGGTCTGTATATGGACCGATAAACCCATATGAAGACAAGACTATCGCGGATGCTTTTTGGTGAGTGATACTAAGTACTGGACGTCGCTCCCAGGAATTAACAATCGCATCCAGGGAGTTTGAGAGTGGTCTCATGCCAATTCTCGTTGGATTTTTTCCTTCAATCTTTGCTCGGAAATCCATTGCGGCTCGCGACAAGGTTGTCGCGGCCTTCGAAGCATACTACAAGGCCGGAGGAGTGCACCAAGGATCCATCCTCGCTCAGAAACGATACCAAGCAATGGCCGACCATCACCTATCCTTGGAGGATATTGCCCGTTATGAAGTGGGAGGTTCCATCGCCGTCTTAGTTAACACCGCCCCCGCAGCGTTTTGGACACTTCTCCTGCTGCATAGTCAGCCGGGTCTTCTGGAGGATATTCGCAAAGAAGTCGATGCATGCACAGTGACTGCGACTGAAGACGGCGCTACCATCAAGACCATCGACATCACAACTTTGAAAGAGAGTTGCCCCTTGCTTCTGTCGGCATACCAGGAAGTTCTCCGTTACTGTTCCATGGGAACTTCTGTGCGCGAAGTCATGGAAGATACCTATCTTGGGCCATGGCTGCTGAAGAAGGGTGCAATGGTTCAGATACCAAGCCGCGTCATTCATCAGGATTCCAACCTCTGGGGGTCTAATGTCGCAGACTTCAACCCACGCCGCTTTCTCCTCGAAGAAAAGAAAAATCGCCCAGGCGATGTCTGCTTTCGCGCTTTTGGTGGCGGCAAGACTCTCTGTCCCGGTCGGCATTTCGCTACCAATGAAATCCTTGCCGTGGTTGCTGTGTTCATTGCCAGACTGGACATGCGGCCTGTTGGAGGCGAGTGGAAGCTTCCCAGTACTCTGAACACCAACATTGCCGCCGTCGTCATGGAGCCGGATGCTGACATTGAGGTTGAGATCCAGTCCCGCCCAGGATTTGAAGAAGTCAAATGGAAAATCAATCTTCACAAGTCGGACAAGGTGTTTGCATTGGTTACTGAAGATAGCGTCGAGCCAAGCCAGTAGAGCAAAAAGTTCCTAAACATACAAAGTTATAGTTTCTCACTTGGTACTGTGGATAGTGTCTTCCAAGGTAGCGTGCGCCGTTTGTAATGGGCACTAAAAGCTAAATCGTCAGGTCGCAAGTTGCAGGCTCGTTGAACCTGCATGCGCGTCCGTTGCAAGATTTCATTGGGAGTAATCGTGATCTCGATTCTAACACTCGCACAATCTACAATTCATTTGCAATCTGATGTACCGATAGGCAAATTACAGCCACATTGATGTTGCAGGCCGGAAGCCGAAAAGCAGGCGGCGCCGTGTTTGCTGCACTATGCTCATGACGTACAAAGCCGACACGCTAAGCGGACAACAAAGCTAAAAGCGAAGACCGAGGACTATAGTAGCACAGTCAGGCCGTCATAGTCACAGGAGCCATGTTACAATGAAACTCTGATTGTACGCAAAGTGTCCCCTAACGCCGATAGACTTACCTATCTCCCCAGCTCCCACACAAATTCTTCCTCTTACAAATTGACTTCATCCGAAAGCGGTTTTTTCAAAACCCCGAGCAGCTTCTTCTCGATTGGAGTGCAGTGCCATCATATGCCTGCTGGAAATGCGGCACACGATGTCACAACCAGGATTCCAAGTCGGCGCTCGTGCTTTTGTATAGTCGCCGGATTAATAAACCAAGAATTGCTATGCATCATATTGAGCAAGTGTATAAATATGATGCCAAGACATCATAGGTGTTAAGTTCAAAAGATGACTATCAAGCTCTCTTCAGTATAAACATAGGCAAAGCATCAGATCAATCAAAATATTATCCACAATGGCTCACTATCAACCACTTCTCGGCAAGGTCGCTGTTGGTCAGTCGCACTTTATCATCTTACGGTTTCATCACAAATACTAACCATTTACTAGTCACCGGTTCAAGCCGCGGCATAGGCGCCGCCATAGCCCTCAAGCTCGCCTCCTTTGGCGCCGACGTGGTAGTCAACTACGTAAACTCGGCCAGCGCCGCCGAAGCCATCGCCGCATCTGCCCGCGAAAAGCACGGCGTCCGCGCCATTTGCGTGCGCGCCGACGTTAGCAAGCGCGAAGACATTGCCAGCTTGTTCCGCCAGGCCGTCGCGGACCTGGGACGCGTCGACATCGTCATGAGCAACTCGGGCATTGAGCATTTCGGTGACGTCGAGGAGGTGCGCGAGGAGGACATTGATAAAGTTCTCGCCGTCAATGTCAAGGCGCAGTATTTTGTGGCCCAGGAAGCTTACAAGTACTTGACGGAGGGCGGTCGCTTGATCTTGATCTCGTCCATCTCTGCGGTTTGGGTAAGTAGAGGAGAGAAAGAGGAAAAATATAATACTTGCTGCACACATGACTAATCATTAGCCAGGGCGTCCCCCGTCATGCAATCTACAGCGCTTCAAAGGCTGCCATCACCGGCATGGTCAAGTGCCTCGCCCATGATTTTGGCCCGCGCAAAATCACCGTGAACTGCATTGCACCAGGAGGAATCAAATCGGACATGTATACCGAGGCTGCGAAAGACTACATTCCGGGAGGCGATCGTCTCACTGTGGAGGAGATTGACGAAAAAGTCGGTGCGATGAGTCCTCTGGGACGTCCAGGGCTTCCAGAGGATATCGCCGGCGTTGTAGCATTACTCGCGTCTCCCGAGTCTCAGTGGTTGACTGGCCAGACTTTTCACGTGAGTGGAGGTGCACACATGGCCACATCTTGAGTAGATGAACAAGGAGGCATGAACAAGGAGGCTAGGGTCCGTGTCAGTCTATGATTGTACGACTTTCTGTACGCAAACGGTAACGCAGAAAAACTTTGAATACAATCCATGCACAATAAACCTCATAGGTACCGAAAACAGTGTCATCTAGCAGATGAGAGACTGAAAAAATTGGCTTTATTCAACCATAGTATTGCACATTGCTTTAAGCCTCCTTGTTTGGGTGCAACCAATATCCACTTTGTTGTATTGGCCGAGCAAGGTGAAGATAAGCACGATAATACATTCAAGTCTTAAGGTCTGTTTACTGCTTCCAAAAGTTTGCCTCGGGCCAGGCTGGCGATGACGACGTATCTTATCTGAATCTCTTTTTGTATTTTCATGCTGTTTCGGCGTGTTCTTCAGGAATCATTCCATGTACTTATGAGGGAAGTGATTCAATGCTGTCCAAGGGGTCATTGACGTCAATATAAATATTATAGAGATCGTGCTCCACGTTCGACTCGTAGCCACCGGCATCTGTGCTAATCTTGGCCAGCCATGTACGTAATTGGGTTTCGTCTTCGATGCAATCACATTGTTCTGCCGTGGAAAACCAGAAGCGAAACGGTAGTTCTTTGCGTGCCCATTCTAGGATAGCCACTGGGAGAGTTGTCGGGCAAAAAACTTGATCGAGACGAAAGCAAAACAGGTTTCTTTTGGCGATTGTAACGTTCCCATCCCTGAGAATGAAGCAAATGTCGTCTACTGCAGCAGGAGACGGCTGGCGGACATCGCGGTTGCTGTCACTTTCTATCATGGCTCGCTTGGGATTGGAAGTGTCTTTGTCCTCGTCGGTCTCTCGTTGACGCTTCTCGCCGGTATTTGATGAGTTTTCCATGTTTTCTAATTTCTAGGAGTGCTTCTGTCAACCAAAGGATCAAGCGCAAGATGTAGAAGGGAAAGCAGTACTGACAGACGCGTACAATATATGTGCGATTCAGGATGTCCGGTGCGCATGTAGCAATACTTCGTTCGTATGTAGAAGTATGTCTGTGATATGGTTACGGGTGGTCTCTATTGACGTCTACAATGGGTTGTTGACATTGATTGACATGATGTGATTCCGTTCGCAAGCAAGGCAGGCCGACTTGCGAGCCTCGCGATTACCTCTGGCGGGGATTTTAGTTTCCTGGATGCATCTGATGCAAGCTTGGCTTCATAGCTCTTGCTCCTACATCTTTTCTCAAGCATACGGGTCTTGAGTCTCGATGCACTTGCGAGTACAGGAAATCGGCAGCTACACTTTTGCACACCTGTCTCATGGCTCACTCATATTGCAATAGCTGTTCCGTTATGCCGTGACCATGTTCATATGGTTGGCAGATAATATAACAGTCCAACCTTTGGTGCTCGACTCGCTGACACGAGATATGATCAAATCTTTCATAAGACCAGATAATTGTATATCTTGCACATTAGCTGCACAAATGCTCAACTAATGTCGAGTGAGCTGAACTTATACAGCTGTTGTGGGATACAAAAAAATCTTATGTCTGCCTATCTACATACTGAATCTCTTCTATTCTCAGTTTGAGCACTGGAATGCGTGAGCTATTCTCGGGCTCGTAAAACGCATTATATAAGTGTCAACGGCTATATAGAAAGCTGTGGGGCCAGGTAACGGAGGAGTTCCAGTTTGCTCAAGTGGGACGTGTATCATGTTGCGTGAATGGTCCAATGTTTACGTATAACAACCATGAATATTCCATGTTATCCTCATGAAAACATATGCACACTAGAATTGCGACCGAATACATGGTATTTGAGCCTTCCTCAAGACAAAAACCGTCACGTAATAGGTGCAACTTGTGCTAGAAGGTCGATATGTCGGTAGGAAGGTAAAATGCCAAGCCCAGGTCTTGATTTCAGCTGCAAGATACAGCTCCAAACGACCCCACATGGTTATGCGGGAAAGCTCCGCCATGGTTGCTGCCGCCAATTGCGGGGGTTTGGGGGGTGAATATATTGTTTGGTCACTACAGTCTCCTCCTGAAGGGCGCGCACCCAGATCAACTACAAGGGAAATTTACCCCGACGTCGCAACTGCTCAAGTGGTTCATGGCCCGCCAATTAGTGCTCACTCTGGACCTGTATATACTTTCCAAGCGAAATACCTTCTCTTTATTTAACCTGCCATAGCCATGGTTCGCCCCTTCAGCCTGCTTCCTGCCCAGTCACTCTTCAGAACGTCTTCCTCAATCCCCAGAAGAACGCTCATCACACGTTCCAGTGTCGCAACTCCCTTACGACAGCCCACTGCCATCCACCGCGCCATGTCTTCAGACGCCTCCAGACCCGCCATTACGACTCCGCCGGCTGGCAAGTACGAGTTTCTCGTCGTCATCCCCGACAAGGCCGGAGCGCAACAGAAGCGACTAGAAGTGAGGCCGTAAGTAGACGATATCACTTTCCTCCATGGCCATTCATGTGCTGTTCTCTCTTGCTCCGAGAAATCATACTAACACCATCAATTAGGAAGCATTTCGCGGGTCTGACAGACCTCGTTGAACAAGGTATTTTCAAAGTCGGAGGTATGGATCCCCATTGTCTCATCCATAGAAGGTGCGCAAGCTTGAGCAATGACATTGACATTTCCAAACAAAGGTGCTACTCTGCACGACGTGCCAGAAGGCACTGATGCCGCCAAGTGGAGCTTCCATGGCAGCACGGTCGTCATGGTTGCCGAGTCCGTAGAGGCGTGTAAAGAGATTCTTAGAAAGGATATCTACAGCACCAGCGGAGTGTGGGATGTTGACAATGCACAAATTTGGCCTGTAAGTCTGACTTTGGAGCCGTGTGTCTTCGGATTGCTAACATTGAATACTAGGTCAAACTTGCCTTTAGATACCCATAGATACTCCGCATAGCATAGGAGCAAATCATAGAAATTTGTTTGCCATGATAATTCGTTTGCATAAGTATTAAGACACCTGTGCGCTAATGACCATTTACCAGTCGCTACTCAGATGAACCAGTCCTGATTGTACAATCCGTAACGCGTGAGCGGCCCTGATGCCGCAATAACACTCATCCCAATCGCTTTGAATATATGCATGTTTCTCCGTTTGTGTCGATCGCCTCCAGGCGGAGGTTTACTTATCATAGATATCGGACAATCCAGGAGCGGGAGACCGGTCTCGGTTGCTCTAGTCCCTCCCGTTCCCGCCAATGGTATTCTCCTCCTCGGCAGCTGCGGCGTCGACTCTCAACTTGTAGCAGCGCTCAAAGCACTCATCAAGGAGCTCCTTGACGCTTCCCTGACCCTCCGGGATGTCTCCACCAACCATGAACTTGCCATCTTTTTGCAAGTTGTCAATCGAATTCAGCTAAAAGCATGATCAGCATCTACAAATTGAGTATCATAGATCCGAGAAGTCACATACCTTCATGCTGTATGGGAAAAGTTCTCTGGCAGATGACACACCACCATTGGCCTCCACCTCGATCAAGCACCGTTTCAGTGTTTGAAGTTGATTGTAAACTGGTAAAAGAGCTTCCGAGACAGGCTCGGACGATATCATGAGGTGATAGATGTAGCCGTAGCTTCTTCGAATGAGATATAGTAGTGTCTGTGGCACGATCTGTCAGTTTCCGGCATCAAATCATAGTAATCTGGATACGTACCCGTTGCACATAGAGCTCAGCCGGCTGGCCCTTTTCGTCAATCCAGTTGCCTTCAACTCTGCTCTCGTCAAGCTTGTCGAGTTGTCGTTGGTAGTCGTACAGATCAGTCTCTCGCAGAGACCAAGCCTGCGTCAAAGATAACTTGTCGAGCTCGTTGCGAATGCCGACGAGAGTGCTGTACAGCGGTTTCCATTCTTCTGGAAAGTGGCCCGCTCTGTTATATAAGGGTTAGACAGGAGACGGCACTACTGACAGACCATGACTAACCTCTCGAGCACTATCTCAGTGTACTTCTGGCAGCGATCCCACAAGGATGAAACTTGTTCGCTACCGGCAAGGACATTGCCATCAGAGTCCACAAACTTTCCATCGACGCGCTGGCTGTCGATTTCCTTTAGTTGCTTCTGCATCTTGTGTATATCTTCTGGTTTAAACTACAAAGCTGGTTAGCCTGTGGTGTATAAGCCAATGCGCGCAGACTGGATTTACCTTTGACTTGGTATTGATGGCAGCCATTTGCCGCAGTATGGAGACGAGCTTCTCGTATGTCGCCCGGATAGGCTGAGCATAGTTCTGAAGTCTGCTCTTGAGGTTGTCTAGTGACTCATGGCATCGCTCTATGCGCTTGGATAATAGACTCTCGAGGTACTTGTCTGTTGGCTTCTTTCGCATGTTTTCCGTGATGCGCTCGAGAGTGTGTCCCATGCTGGCGATGTCCTTTTCGGAGAACAAATCGGCTTCGGCGAGGTGATCGAGTAATCTCTTGATTGTGGATGTCAACGCATAAGCAGCGGGGGCCTCATTGTTTCGGCCGATGGTCATGAAAAACAGTGAAAGCAATTGGAAACAGCTGTCCACCACTCTATCAACTTTCGGTATGTTAGTATGAGAGTTGCAATATGGGGTAAGAGCTGCCTCGCATACCTCGGTTTTCTGCGACCTTCTTGCCTTGCCTCAACTCGGTAAGTTTGCGAACTTGTTCGATGGTTTGGTCATATAGCTCCATAACATCTTGAGATCGGACGTAGTTGGCGCGGTCGGCTCTGCGAATCTGGAGTTGCGCCAACACAAGCTCCAGGTTTTGCAGTATCTCCTGCTCCCCTTCATTGCTGGGGGGCGGAAACTTGGGTGTGTCCATCTTGATCGTGTGGTGCTGCACAGCTGTAAAGGTGAAAACGCGATGCAAAATTGGTTCTCGGCTATCGTCAACGGAAAGAGAGTTTTGGGACCCCTCACCCCGGCGTACTTCTTTGTCCGGTGATGGCAATGGTCAGTATGCAGAGAAGGAAGCTAATATGGAGGCGCCCAAAGAAATGGCCAGGCCCAGACTGTAAAGTCTAGCTGCAGTAAGCCCAGTTTGCGAGAGGATACGAAGTCTCTTGGCGACGCCTCCCAGAGTATGTGTAACTGCGATGTGTTGGAAATACCGGAGTGATGGATTTGTTGGAGGGGAGAAATTGTATGTTGTACTTTGCGAGATGCCGTAGCTTGGGTAGGTATTTGGGCCAAGTCAGTGCTTCTCCATACAGCCTAAGAATGGAGCAGTAGTACGGAATAGCTGCTATGTAAATGCCGAGATTCGTGCGTTGAAGAAGAATGAAGTTGTTTCTCAAAGTTGTTCGTCGAGAAAACAAATCCCGAATGCAACAATAGAAAAAAAAACTGTTTTTCCAGGGGTCTCAAGCACGTTCTATCATGCAGTAGAAAGAGTCCTTGGCTAAAAAAGCACCCGCGTCCTTGATGCAGCGCTGGTATTGGGCGTTTGTAATGTCAATCGCCAGCTTGAATTCCCCGACATCTGCAGGCGCGGCCAGGTCGGGCAGAGGTGGGGCAATGACGAGGTTTGAGGGAAGGAATGGATGCTGCAATCGATAACGCCGAAACTCATGGCGGGGCAAGAACAGTATTCTCATTACCTTACAAATGTCAGGCGCACGTTTGATGTCTTGCGCGCTGAAGCAAGAGCTGACCGTGCATGGGGCTTGGGGGGGTCCCGTTGTCTCCAGCGGCCAGCCAAGCCAACAAAGACCGGATCCACTTCTTACTCTTTTCCATTGGTCTGCCTCAAAACTGGTTCCAGGCCAATCAAATTAGTGCACCCGTGACTCCAGGTGCCCCAAGGGAAAAAGAATCGGGCCAACGAAAATCCGCACAACCGCTTAGGGCCCTCAAACCCTCGAAATTTCCAGCTTGGTGGGCTCCGGCATCGACTCCAGCAAAACCGCATCGCAAGCATATTCAGACAGCCATTTACGACCAGTCGATCAACGCAACGCAACCGCCCAACAACCCAATCGTCTGTCCCTTCGCAGCACATCATTCACAATGTCGAACGCTGAGCTGGCTTCCTCTTACGCCGCCCTCATCCTCGCCGATGACGGTGTCGAGATCACTGTACGTTTTTAAAACTTTGCGCCCCGCGACACGAGCAAAGAAAAAAAAAATTGGGAGGACCGACACGAGATATTTGGGATTGGAATTCAAGACACGGAAAATACGGACAGCATCGACTGACAAACTTGACTTTATTTCTAGGCCGACAAGCTCCAGACCCTGATCAAGGCTGCCAAGATCACTGATGTCGAGCCCATCTGGACCTCCCTGTTCGCCAAGGTACGACATTCCGCTATTTGAATTTTCTGCGCAATTGGACTCTGGGGAACACGATATGAAGCGACCTGGAGGACCACGCGCAAAGTGGAGGAACTTTGAGAACTAACGCGAAATCAATTTACAGGCTCTTGAGGGCAAGGACGTGAAGGAGCTTCTGTCGAACATCGGCTCCGGTGGTGGTGCTGCCGCCGCTGGCCCTGCTGCCGGTGGCGCCGCTGCCGCTGGTGGTGAGGCCGAGGCCGCCGCCGAGGAGAAGGAGGAGGAGAAGGAGGAGTCCGACGAGGATATGGGATTCGGTCTGTTCGACTAAGCGGTTTACTACCACCTATCAATGTCACGATCTCCACGAACAAAATCAACCCTTCACACGACCTCTTCCGACGATCTGTTCCGTCGCCAACTTTTCCCTTTGTATTCGCACTGCATGGGCTTTGGGGTTTACTTAAACACCGCATTCACCGGTGTGGCGTGAAGGAGGCTATGGCAAAAAGAGTCCGGATGCCTTGGGACTTACATTGAGGTCGCTCAGCATATAGAGTAATATGATGATGCGCTTTCAGAAATGAACAACCAAGCTTGTCAGATGGGTTTTAAATGAACGTGGTTCTCAAGTTCCGGACAGCCAGTCTCGCCTTTGCTGAGTTCAGGGCTTCATTGTCAGGTTTAGCCATCTACCTGATACTGGTTCTGGATGTGCCCACCAGTAGCATCTGGCCGAATGCTACCATATTTTCGCGACTGGAGCAGCTACCCGTGGTCCTCAATGTCGCTGGTTGATGCTGCTACATAATGCTGGGTGTCTTCGAGATTTGTGCTCGTGGCAGCCAGCAGCATGATATTTCTACTGACTTGGGCTTGGGACTCACTGCTGATGACCTATCTAAAGGGCCCCCATATGTTGCACACCCATGTGTCTGTAGATGACCAGAAGCCACGCGTTCCGCTCCTAGATCATTTGACACCCTGGAAGCAATATTTCGAACGCGTAGAAGTCCTTGCTACAATGTAGTGCATCAACGCCACGGCTCAGATGATTATACGTTTTGTTCATTAGTTTCTGTTTCTGTCTCTGGATCTGAATCTGTAGCTGAATCTAGATCGCTATCGGTATCTGTGGTAGAAGACCATGGACCACCGCTACTAGACTCATCCGTATCTTGGAGGCCGGGTGATTCGTCCAAGCGGATACGTTTCCTTTCCGAAACGTCTCCTTCCACCCAACGCAAGCGCTTCCCGAGGATTGATGGACGGACTACCGCGCTGGGCCTTCTGACAATGCCTCTCTACTGCGCGATCAAGGCAGCGCTGGGCACAAGGCCCGCCTCCTTGAGCGTCTTGCCCATATCTACGCCCTCGAAAACCTTTCTCGGGAAGTTCATGCTGAACTTGTTCACTGTAACTCCATTCTCGCTTTGCAATTGCTGGGCAAGCTCGAACAGGGTGGTCTCTGCGGGGAGTGTCTTCATGATGTTTCCGGCCGAGGTTTGGACTCTCAGACGAGCCTCGGAATGGTTGACGGCGGGCTTTGCAGCAGGAGGCGCAGCGGCAGCGGGTGTAGACGAATCTGCTAGAGCCGGGTCGGGCTTGCCCTCACGGAGGGCCTTGGCCTGCTCAGCCTTGCGTCGTCTCTCCTCCTTGTCGGCTTCGATCTTGGCCTTGATACGCTTCTTGGCCTCGATGTCATCGATCTTCTCCTGGCGCTTCTTGGCAGCATCCTTGATCTGCTGCTTGCGCTGGAGCTCCTCCTTGACGTCCTGGCTCTCCTGTGTGGCCTTCTGGCGGATTTTCTGTCTTAAGCATTAGCATGGAAGTTTGGTAATATTTTTCTGTGTCATGCCAACTTGAATAGGCAGTGGAACGTACCTCGTTGGCTCGAGCATCCTCCTTGTCCTTGACTGCTTGTGCGGCTCTCTTCTCGGCGAGCTTGCTGCGCATCTCCTGCAGGCGTGCCTTCTTCTCCTCTTCCGTCAGGGGAGCGATCTCGTCAATGGACTCTGCAAAGTCATCGTGACCACTGCTCTAGTAATTAGCACGTGTGAAACCAATCCTTGCTGATGTGTAGTACGCACGTCTTCTCGGCATGAAAGCCGGCAAGCTCCTGGTTGCGGAACTTCTTGCCACAATCATTGCAAACGATGGATTTGGCGACTTGACCTTCGTCCAGAGCGGCCGTCGACGGTCCAGCAGCCTCCTCAGCCTCCAATTCATCGAGAGGGGTGTCCTGTGTCTTCTCCAGCCAGTTCATAGCCCCCTCCACTACCAAGCAGGTTAACCTCTGCTATACACATTTTGAAGAAGGGGAGGGGTATCACTTACATCCACCACCCTTCTTCACGGCGAGCTCAGCACGTGACTTGTCAAAGCCCATCTCCAGGAGAGTATCGAGATCGGAAGACATCTTGGCGACAGATCGATATACCCTTTACTCGCGGCTGGGGTCCTTTGTGTGATGATTTGCGCAGCTCCGCACTAATAAGGTACGTAGTCTGGTAGTATGAAGAAACGATGTTTGAAAAACGTGGATCGAATGCAGTGATCCCCTTGATGTCCGGACAGAGGAGATTAGCGCTCCACTGCGATTATAAATAGAAATGATATTCTATGTTTTGGTTTTGCGCAATTTTTTCACAAATGTCGGATTTTGTGAATGGGGAAACGTGTTCTAAATTCCCAAGCTCTGAATATCCTCACGAGGTAGGCGGCAGTAGTAAGTCGAGTAGGCGTTCGAGGTGCGTCTACTACGTACTATGGTTGGCCTGCGTCATGCTTGCAGCTGCCTTTCACAAGCTCCGTTTGCTTCTAAAATGGTCCATGCGCCCGCTTCATTATTAAGGTCGTAGGGCCCTCAAACAGCTCCGTGGCCGGCCAGCGCACGCTGGATAGTGGGCTTTTGGCGGGCCTCAGGAACCCTATGGGACCTATGAGACGCCTAGGTGCCCAAGGTTGCCGAACGTAGCTTTTTGGGAATACCCGCAGCAGCGCTAATTGGACCCATGTGGGGACATGATCTCAGTAACGGCAAGTGCCCAACCTGGTAAACTGGAAATGAGCTTTTGGGGACACTTTTTTTTTTCTCCCAGCAGGCAAAGGGGGACGGGAACAGCAGGCAGGTTTGGAGGGCAAGAAGGTGGTCGGCAGGGGTGATGCAGCGAAACTACCAAAATACTTGGCCGATGGCGTAGTTTTCGAAACAGTAAGAGTTGGTACATGCAAAATAGCCCAAGAACCAAAAACCGCACACTTCCTTGTTGCTTTTGTGAAGTGATCATCGTCGGCATTCCGTATATTCACTGCATTTCTCTTTACCATTTGCTCAATAAACCGCAAACTCGCCTTAGAAGCTCTTCGCTGGTCGCATCGTCTCTCTCCTCTGGCCAGTCTTATTGTTGACTGTCCTTGTTACCTGTTTCTGACTGAACTCCTGAATTTCTGCTTTCCAGCGACACCGACCACTTGTCACCTCGGCTGCCTCCGCCTGGCCGCCAACGCCAACGTGACAAACCCAGGGCCCGATTTCCCCGACACCGACTTACTGCCCAGTGGTTCCTGCGACAACTGGAAATCCTAACGGTCGAGTCTCTCATTGTGACGAGCACGCACTAGTACAACAACACCAAATTCCCAAAATCGAATATCTTTTATCATTGTTGCAAAGCATCCAACGTCGATTCGCCCCGAGCATATTCTTTGCAAACTAGCCACCATGTCTGTCGAAATCGATCCCCAGGAGCTTGGCTTCCACCGTACGTCATCGCTCTGAACCTCGCGCATGCGACGCGCACAACAAGTCACTGAGGCTTATGGATTATTACAGGTCCCTTTACTTCGGAGGTGTCGGAGGTGCTGAAGATTAAGAACCCCAACTCTACACCCGTCGCTTTCAAGGTATGTCTTTCCAATCGCGGCGTCGGCGCCGGCCAATTTTTGGACACGTGGGAGATTCAGAGCTGACAGGTACTAGGTCAAAACCACCGCGCCGAAGCAGTATGTGCCCCCGAATGACATGAACTCCAAGCACACGACAGCATAATCCGAATCTATATGTGCAGCAGTGCTCATTTTGTTTTACAGATATTGTGTCCGTCCCAACTCGGGGCGGGTCGAGCCCGGCAAGGAGGTTGAGGTTCAAGGTATGCGCACATCTTGAGATCGTGCTTGCGAATCGAACATAGCTGACACCCAAAAGTTATCCTTCAGGCAATGAAGCAGGAGCCTCCCATGGACACAAAATGTCGCGACAAGTTCCTCGTTCAGTCCGTCGCAATTTCCAGCGATAAGGAGTTTAGCAACCTGGCAGCCATCGTAAGAAGCCTCGGGATACCATTTCGAATCCCATAAAATAACGACACGGGCATGGTTTTGACTAACACATACGTAGTGGGATGGTATCGACAAGTCTCAAGTCCAGGAGAAGAAGATCAGAGTCGTGTTCCTCGCTCCCGGCGGCGCATCACACAGCTCTGGTGCAGAGCCCATGTTGGCTACGCCGAACCGAGCTTCCCTGGTCAATGGCGTCAGTAGTCCCTCTTCACCAACCTGCTTTGTTTTCCACACTAACTTGATACTTGATGCAGCACGAGGATACTCCCGAAGCACCACCTGCATACCAATCGCCAACCGATTACGCCCGAGCCTCTCCAGTCTCCAAGTCAGAGTCAAAGCATGAAGACGAGGCCGCGTCTGCCTCGACGGCTGGCGGTGTGGCTGCTGTTGTTTCTGCAAAGGCATCCGAGACGTATGAGGAGCTGAAGTCCCAGCTCTCGCAGGCACAGCAAACGATTGCACAATTGCAGAAAGATGGAGCATCCGGCTTGAGGCAACGCAAGGCAACCAGCAGCGACTCTGCTGCGTCTTCATCACAGTCTGCTCAGCTCGGCCAACAGGTGCGCCAGGCAACCGAGGGTGTCCCCGTTAAGATCACGGCAATCCTATGCCTGGTCAGTTTCCTGCTGGCCTATCTTTTCTTCTAAGTGCTCGACATGTAGGGCTGTGACCCTACGCAATATAGTATCTACCGTTGCCGGGCCTTCATGAATTGGAGAACCCTGTTTTGTGTTAAGAGGAGGACTCGTCGACAGGCGTATTTGGCGCGAACAAGCGACCCTACACTTGGTTTTTCATGGTTCTGTTGTATGAGACACCAGTGTGGTAGAAAGGCAGTGCAGCGCCTGTCAGGCGGCGGGAGGGGATGGGGACGATTGGCGCATTTCTAATGAAGGAAGCAGCTTGAAGAGGTGGCTGCTCTACGAACAAGAAGACTACACTACACTGTATTTTAGTCTGTATTTTCCCGTTGTTTGGAAGTTTTCTCCGCGTTTGACTTGATGAAGCACTTTGGTTCGCTTGGATTGCTCTTCGATCTTGGTCAGTACTAGAGTAATAATGTGAAAAGAGACCCAGGACCACTTTTGCAATCTTACAAAATATCTTGCTCCTCCGAGGCCGACCCTCATTGGAAAATCCGTCGTGATCCCCTTCCGCTGCAGAAAGTGTGGCGCGATGCCCAGATATTATAAATTTCACATGCCTACGCTACATGCCCCCAGAACAAATGATACGTGCATCAGGTTATATATAACTTTGATGGTATCATACGCGAGACAGCTCTTTACGGTCTATCATTTATATGTAAAGTGACTCTATTTGATCCCGTCGGCACACTAAACGACGTCTGCTTTTCGGTTTTCCCTCTCCACATTACAGACCAACGCGACAAAACGCCATGCGCATTGGGTGTTCTTTCATTATTTTCGGACGACAAGAATATGCAACATTTACGCCTCAATCTCAGTCTCCTTCCAGTCGTCCACCTTCTTGGTTCCACCAGCGCCAACCAGTCTACCGCCCTCCTTTCTCTTGACGCGGCAGCGGATACCGACGTTGTCGTCGAAGATGAACTGCCAAATGACGTAGGTCCAGCTGCGATGCTGGGGGAGGGGCTCGTAGAACTCGCGGGCAATCTCGTAGAGCTTGGGCAGGCGGGTCCATGGGACGGCGGGGAAGTCGTGGTGCTCATTGTGCAGACCGACGTTGTAGGTGAAGAAGTTGCCGATGCCGTAGTACGAGTAGGTCTCGGGGATGGGCACCTTGTTGTCCGGGTCGGCCTGCGTGGGCGTGACGGTCGAGTAGACGTAGTGCTCGGCGATGAAGTGGCCGGCCAGGGGGTGCAGGGAGCCGGCGAGGAACGACGACAGCAGGAAGTAGAGGAGCGACTGCGCGCCGAGCGTGCGCAGGATTATAATATCAAAGAGGACCTGCGTGGCCACGTTGGTTGCCGAGACCCAGGTAAAGGGCACGGAGTAGACGGCCATGGGCCGGACGGCGTAGAAGAAGATCTGGAACGTGCAGAAAAAGGCCTTGCCGAGGATGGAGTCGAGGAAGACGGCCTCGAGGGCGGTCGGCAGATCCGTGTCGAGCCCATCAACGCCGAGCGACTTGTGGTGAGTCAGGTGGTAGGGGCGGAAGGATGCGCTGTAGGGAATGCCAATGGGCAGGTTGGCAATAATGGCGAACAGACGGTTGGCGGTCGGCGAGCGGAAGGCGAGATTGTGCGAGATCTCGTGGATGGCCAGGAAGAGGTTCTGGTTGGCGGTCGCGCCCACGACATAGGCTAGAACCCAGTAGTATGGGGAGAAGAAGGACGTGTTGCGAAGCAGATAGGCGCAGAAAATCTGGATCGACACGACAAAGAGCACGACATATTTGGTCAAAGGCTCTGGTCCGCACAACTTCGTGACCTCGGGGTGGGCTTTGATAATGGCCAGGCGCCGGGTGCGGTGAGGCTCCTCCGTGTAAGTCCAGAAGAAGTCTCGGTAGCTCTTCGACTGCTCGATGCCCTTGCTAGGCTTCTCGCCATCGGGGACCTGAGCGTTCAGCTTGACAACCTTTGGCTGCTGCTGGTCCTTGCCGGTCGCGGCGGCAGTAACAGTCGAGGATGTCTCTGAGGGTGCCATTTTTTGTGTTTTCGCGCGATTGCGGAGGTGTGGATTGACCGAGAACAAGTCAATTGGCACTTGATGCAGATGTAGAGAGGGACGACGGTCTGCAGGACACCACTTCCAAGTAGGAAGTAAGAACGAAGGGACTCTGAGGTTTCCTGCACCTCGGTTTTGTTTTCTGTCTTCACCTGCGGTGAGGCGGAGAAAGCTATTTGATCCAGTCGGGTAGGTGAGTGCTGGTGGTCCCTGTCTGTGAGTGAGTGGCAATGGAATTCTAGCGAGCTAGCGGCGTATGTGGAGAGATTGCCATGATTGATTCGTTCGATGTGGGATGTTTCAACAGGAGACACGAATTTCTAGGCCAATCAACTGAGAGTTTTAGGGAGCATGGGTCCCCTTTTGTTCTGACTTCTCAGGGGTCCAGCGCCATGATTGCCGGAGACCTGGGCCAGTTCTAGAGCTGTTGGGACCGAGGGGACCAGCGCGAAACCGTCGGGGGACCCCACCAAACACACTTTTCTAGAATGTGGCCACTGTTTGGAATTAATCTACAGTTCTGCAGTGCATATCCGCCGTGGAGGCAGTGCTTATGCAAGTGATGAGCACTTTTTTACAGGACCTGCTATCAAGGCTGCTGCAGGACCACAGTATTTCCAGAGAATAGTGACATCCTTTCGATCATATACTCTGTAGATTCTTCTATTAAACAATAATACGCTAATTGGAAGTCATACGGGAAGAACCTATCTTTTCGAGAAACCGGGTGGAATTGCACCTCTATATATTTCACGGAAATGCCAAAATGCCAGACAGAGATGATACGGCCGCTTCTGATAAAACTTTTGTTCAGTAACGAAAGAATCATATTCTACACAAGCAGACAAGAACTACGTATTTTCCCTCGACTATTTTCTATGGCCTAGACATGCCCGCACTTGATCCATAATTACGGGGTTTCCCCGAGACGGGACATCGCCGCTGGACTATCGGTTTCAGCTCCGTTGAGTCCTTAAAGGCTCAAGCATAACGACAGATAGAATAGTTTCCTTTGGCACCAAGATAGCCTCATATTGATCTACTCATACCCGATCTATATCTAGGTTTTTTGGACCGACCTCGAATTCCAAAGTTATTCAAAATGACGATTGTACACATAGGTGCGTTAGTCCATGATCTCTAGAGGTGTGAGCAGTATACCGATGCTAACACAACTCCCTACGACAGTCCTCTTCAAGTTCCAGGCGGATGTCACTCAGGAGCATAAGAATACTTTCGTGCGAGAGTTGAAGAAGCTGAAAAGTCTGCCCTGCGTCAAGGATGGCAGGCTCGTTGTGGGCGGACCATCAATCACCGACCCAATCGAAAAAAGCAAAGGCTTTGAGTACTGCCTGGTCAGCTACCACCATGACCGAGCTGCGCTAGATGAATACCAAGCCAGCAAGGAGCATCACGAGTACGTTATATGCCTTTCTGCATTTCCTCATAGGACCACAATGCTGACCAGTGCTTGATTGTCTAGGGTCACGTCAAAATACATGTTTCCTTTCAAGGAAGACTTGTGCCGGTTTGATTTTGAGGTTTCACCTGAGGATGAGCATCTGTGCGATTTCAGTAACAAATTCTTGAATACTCAGAGTTCATGAGGACTGTCCCGTCTCTAAATTCTTCAACATCGCAAAAACATTATCAGACTTAGAGTAGATGATAGATGACTATAAACAAATATCACTTTTATACTGTATCCTAAAAATCGATTGGTCTCTCAGGCTCCTAGACGGAGTTTGAACGGAAGGAAGAACATGTACTCCGTAGCCGCTTGTACGACGTTGGAGATGGATATCCCTGTGTTACATTTTGTTGGATGCAGTTTATGCAGGTAGGTATACTAACCTGAGCCACCAATCTGTTAAGCTGAGCGGGGTCTTTCTTCACGACAACGGGGCACCCTCGACCACAGTCCAATATGCCTTTGATCCGATCAATACCCTTGGCTCCAATTGAAACGGAGAAATTGCCTGAAGTCGAGATCAGGCAAGTACTCAATGCAGAAAACCAAGAGGCAGGCCTCGTTCAGCTGCAATTCCAGCAACATCACCTCGAAATGATTATGCGGATGAAGGAGCACCCAAATCTGGTATGAAGGCGCCTTTCATCTATTCAGGACTGATCAATTTACTCATCACCTTTTCCTCAGCTCGGCGAAATGGCTTGGCTGTATCCCCAGCTCGAAGATGTTTTGTACGATGCACAGCCATTCAGACTCAAATCAGGCGGTCTTTGGACCAAACCGGGGATGATCAACATTATAGAGCCCATCCGATCACCGGATAAGCCCAAGCCACGAATCTACTGGCATTTTGGCGAGACTGTATACAAGCCCCTTTTTCATAAGCGATTCGCCAGGACCATCTACCAGCTTGATTGGGAACCAAACCAAATGTACCTCATCCATGACGATATAACGATCAGGATCTTTGAAGGCGAGGCGGATTTCAATTGGCTACGGCCGAGAGTTCCCCTTCCAGCTGATACAACTGAGAGAAGAATAACATGGATTACGAGGTAGCATGTGTGTTGAGCACCAAGGTTTCCATGCATATCCACACAGCTGAAGTGCGTTGACGAGATTTACACAAGTGATTGGATATATTGAGTGACTACAATTTTAAACCGGTTGTATGTACATGCTCGTGTGCTTACTATTCGATCAAGAAGACCAAGAAGTCAGTCCAGCAAGACCAGCTAGCGCCGCAGTCCCTTGAATATAGAGAACGAAATCCTGAAATGGAACGCATGTGAGGGAGGAGGGAGGGAGGGAGGGAGGGAGGAAACTCTGGTGGGTCAGCAGCTTAGCTTTGGGTTCCAGTGCAAACGGTTAATATGGCGACATAATGCACTGAAGTTTCAGGAACTGGGAAATGACTGAAAACGATTTTGGCAGCTTAGCCGAGTTGGAAAAGATCCCAGTTTCTATCACCAAAAAAAAAAAAAAAAGCTATGGGAACGGAGACTCTGGGTTCAAAACTTGGATAGTCTTCAAGCCTTGGCTTTTTGTTTTTCTTTTTGATACGTTTTCAGTCTTGAACTTTCTTCCCTTCCCCTGCTTTAACCACACTTTCTCCATAATATCAAGGATCTGGAGTGACATTGCTGAACTGATCAAAATACTATATTCATGAGTTTACAGCTAGATGTCCTCTGGACCATTGGCTGTTAAGAAATCGAAATCGGCTCCATGTTCTGCTTGCAGCACTGATCTTTGATACAAACCGCGATATCCACGCTCCCTTCGTGGATCATGCTCTTTCGAAACACGAGCAGCTTCCCGTCTTTCTTGTATACGTGCCGCAATCTCATCCTCGGACAAATCTACACTCAACCCACGACCAGCTACATCGCAAGTAATCACATCGCCATCTCGAATAATCCCCAGCACCGAGTCCAGCTCAGCCGACTCGGGCGAGATGTGCAACACAATCGTACCGCCCGCCGTACCACTCATGCGCCCATCGGACAGCCTCAGCATATCCTGCACGCCGCGGGCCGCCAGCTTGCGCGGGATGGGGATCAGCCCGGCCTCGGGCATGCCCGGGTTGCCCTTGGGGCCGATGCTCTGGAGGACGAGGACGCTGTCGGCGTCGACGACGAGGTCCGGATCGTCGACCCGTTGCGCTAGGTCGGCCGAGTTGCGGAACACGACGGCTTTGCCCGAGTGCTGCATCAGACGGCGGTCCTTGGACGCGCTGGCTTTCATTACGGCGCCGCCGGGGGCAAGGTTGCCGCGAAGAACTACGAGAGAGGAGGAGGGATGGAGGGGTTCGTCGAAGGGCTGGATGCAGCTCAGGTTGTGCGGCACTTGGATCAAGGTGGCCGCTCCCATTTCTTCGCCGAGGGTTCGACCAGTGAAGGTCATGGCGTCAAGGTGGAGCAAAGGCTTGAGCTCATGGAACAGGGCCAGCATGCCGCCCGAGTTGTGGAAATCGGTCATGTAGTTGTCGCCGCTGGGCTTGAGGTCGACGAGCAGCGGCGTGCGGCGGCCGATCTCGTCAAACGTGTCCAGGTTAATGCTCCCCGCGACGTCGGGATGCCTGCCGGCAATGGCCAACAGGTGCACGACGGCGTTGGTGGAGCCGCCCGTGGCCTGCAGCACAGTGATGGCGTTGAGGAATGATTCTCGCGTCAGCAGCGCCCGCGGCTTCAGTGTGGTGCTCGTTGCGAGCGAGACGGCGATCCGGCCTGTTTGCTCGGCGATGCGCAGACGGGCGGCGGAAACGGCTGGCGCTGATGCACCGGCGAAGGGCATCATGCCGAGAGCAACGAGGATACAGGCCATGGTACTGGCGGTTCCCATGACACCGCATGTTCCAGCGGTTGGAGCCAGCTCGTCATTGATGGCTGCAATATCCTCGATGTCGATTGTCCCGGCTCTATATGCTGCCCAATTGTTCCGACAGTCTGTGCAAGCTCCCACTCGCTGGCCTTCATGGCTTCCTGGCATCATGGGTCCTGTCACTAAATGTGCAACCGGCTTATTTGCCGATATTGCTCCCATCAATTGAGCAGGAGTGGTTTTATCGCAGCCTGAAATCTTATAAGCGAGTCTGAATATCCGCGCGAAATCATCTATACATACCACCTATCAAGACCACGGCATCACAGGGTTGAGCTTTGATCATTTCCTCGGTATCCATACTCATGAGATTTCGCAGATACATACTCGTCGGCGACGCAAAAGACTCATGAATGCTAATAGTGGGAAACTCCATGGCGAGACCTCCATTGAACTGGACCCCGCGCTTCACGGCCTCGATCAACTGGGGGATGTTTGCGTGGCACGGGTTAAAGCTCGAGTATGTATTGATGATGCCTATGATGGGTCTGGAAAGTGCATCTTCGCTATAGCCCATGGCCTTGATGAAGACCTTGCGCAGGAAGAGGGAGAAGTGCGCATCACCGTAGGATGTAAGTCCTTGCCGCATACCCTGCGTCGAAGTGATAGGCTTGGAGAGATCATAGTCGGAATTTGACCCATTTTGCGCATTAGATGCATCAGTATCTTCTTGAGCTACCATCTTGAAATGATTTGAGTAGTGTTTTCTGATTAATAGTAGATCAAATAGGTCTTACATTAGAGTAGATGTTTTCAAGAAGTTGAATCTTAGCTGACTTTCTCGGATGATGTGATTTGTTCACCCCACAGTTGAGCCCCGGCTAGTTACCGAGTATACCAACTATAGTGGCCGGAGATCTCCCCGACGATCATGGTGGGTGGGGGTTCAATCTCATATGTAATTGGCAGCCAGACAGTCGACGGTCGGCCATCTTGCATATCCGACGGATAAACAAACCTGGACGCAACATGATTCTGCCGAATTCACGCAGCCGGCCGTTCGACCAACATCGTGAATTATTCACTACAAGTATGACTGGAGGGGGAGAGATTGAATGATTGTGTAGTAGAAATTATTTCCATTTTCCCATGTCTTACAGTTCAGTGCATTCTACTCTTTAAACCATTATTTCTGATCATCCACTTTGATGACTGTCGCTGGGGTGCTTTTCTCATCAATGTCTACAGGCTCGCCATGGATAATGGCATTAATACCCGTGACCTGGGAATGCACTTCTCCGTCGAAGAGCGCTGAGACCTCTTCAAGCGACAGGTTCCGGGTCTCAACCCAGTAAAAGATGATGACGAGCAGCTCAAAGACGTCCCAAGCGCCGTTGAGCATGTAAATCTTCCAGCCAATGGCCTCGATAGCAATGGGGAAGGCGAAAATGGGTATCAACAAGATCATGTTTTGCCAAATGCCGAACCAGGCGATGCCGATGTTGCGGATGCGGTAGTTGAGGATCTCGGGCGGGTAGATGAACGAGAGCGGCGTCCACGCCAGGCTGTAGGCACCCATGGCCAGGAACATCATGGCGACGTTGGCGTAGATGGCGGGCTGGTAGGTTGACGCGCCGTAGAACTTGGTCAGCGCGCCAATGATGAAAAGAAAGACGATGCATAGCGCCGTCGATATCCCCGCGAGCATCTTGCGCCCGACGCGGTCGGCGATAAGCGTTCCCGCGATGGAGACGACTAGGCAAAAGGCGTTGAGAATTATGTTGATCTCTAGCTGCAGCGTCGAGTCGGTGATGCCTGCATTATCGAGTGCAGTGCCGAGGTAGTACGAAAAGATGTTGCTACCAGTGAACATAGAGAATACGGCGCACGAGAGGACAATGAGCATTCTCTTGCGGAGAGGCTTTTGGGTGACCATTTCCTTCACCGATGGCGGTTCCAGATTCTTCTCGAATTCAAGTGATTCGATAATCTGTACATACTGCGCCTGTACGGTCGCTGCCGTCGTGTCTCCATCAGAACAAGCCTGAGCCAGGGCGAGAAGAGCATCTTCGCGGCGACCGTGGTAGGCCAAGTATCTTGGCGACTCTGGCACGAACGGAAGTGTGACAAGAGATATGAAAGTAAACACGATCTGGAGCAGCGATGGAAGGCGCCAGGCCCAAGTGGAATCCATCTTGGCCGTGCCATACGTGATACCTTGGACAAATCAGCACCGTGGGTTATTTTCAAATGAGGGAGATGCACGTACCTGAAGACAGAAGACCACCGACGTAGTAAAGATCCGTGAAGGCACCTAGACTGAATGTGCGATATTGCATAGCCGATGTCTCAGCGAGCAAGAGAGGCGTGGCTACGTATGTACCTCCGACTCCAAGTCCGAGGATGAATCGTGCCGCCAGGAACATGGCAATATTTTGCGAGGCCGCTTGGATCGCAGTGCCGATCATGGCCAGTATAGCGGAATAAAAGAGCGCGGGCCTGCGACCAATGGTGTCGGGTATTTTTGCGCAAAAGAGACTTCCAATGATGGCACCAATCCAGACAATACCCGAGTTCAATCCTATAGTAGCTGATGTGAGGTCGAAGTATTCAGTGTACGATGGCAATATGTTCAGTGCATTCATCATCGAGGCATCATATCCGAGTACCTAGTCCGAAATCAGTATAATCATCAAGGTCATTACTCCATGAGAATGACTTACAGTGGCTGTGCTGAAAGAGGTACCCAGAAGCAGAGCATTGACGACCTTGGACGACCTTGGAACCCATGTTGGGAACGACCTAAAGGTCTCGATCATTTTGGTTTTCCGAGATGCCATGATGACCCGCGAATAGACGACCGGCTCTGGTGAGATGAACTTGTACAACTGGAGTAGGTTCTCCCTTCACCTATTATCCTGCCAATCTCAGATCGTTACCAGTGATCTTTATACAATTGCTCTCATGTCCAACCCGCAAACACAGAGTTGCAGGTGATTTTGGATAAGATGCCGGTGGCAGCATTATCATTTTTCGCGGCAAGATAACACTCTTGTTGCCGGCAGAGGCGCCGCTATAGAAGGTGTGGAGTCGAGATAAAACAGTGGATTTATTGATACCGATTGGCCCTGCAATGTTGATAAGTACGATCCAGGTCGGCATATATGCAGACAAGGTGTCCGATGGAACAGATAAGACAATTCCGTGGTGAAGTGCTTCAAGATAGGGATGAAAAGCCGCCTTCAGCTCGAATTCATACTTTTCTATTAGCCCCTTTCGCTGCGATGCGAGGGACTACGATATGCCACCCAAAGTTATGGAGCAATTGTTGTCGTGCTATTCAATCCGTTTGGGTCTCCTGTCCACGTCAGATCGAACAAGCTAGACATGTCCCCAAACTCGTCCAATAAGAAGTCAGAATTGCCAAACATGGTGCTAAAATCTCCCTCGATTCCGCCGAAGTCCATCACGGGCAGATTGCCGGCAAGATCCTGAGTATTGGTAGGGCTCGCCGTGGACTGTCTAGACTTAATCAAGCGCGTCGTGGCCCTGCCCAAGTCATCTATAATGCCTCTGCACCGCTTAGCCGCTACCCAGTGTTCACCAATTGCACTGAGAAGGTTGGTACAGATCGCTATGTCTCCCATCCATGTATCCAAAGCGGTCTTGTCCGCAATGCCTGGGACCAGCCTAATGCAGTACATCATGGTAATGGCACTCATGGTGATGGAGTGTAGCACCGTCCAAGAAGCTGCAAGCAAGTCTTGTTTGTACAGGTCATCGTATAATCGGACAGCCATTGTCGCACTATTGTAACACTGCGTCAAGATGTCTGCCGAGGGTGAGGGTATAGCTGGACTTGGACGTGTCACGAGCATACGTATCTCGTGGTATTTGATCTGGCACAGCATGTGTCCTAGGTTGCTCTCGCCAGGCTGTGTCTGGGGTATTTCGACACTCCACGCATCCAGGTTGTGCATCACCCCTTCTTGCCATGCTGGGTAGTCGGCAATAAAAGGCAATGCATAGTGTGGTGCGCCTCGGTTGATGCTATTGGCAATATACTTGATTTCGGAGTTGATTCTTGCTAGCTTGAACAGATGGATGGAAAATCGCATATGCGATCCATTAGAGCCTGTCGACGGGCTGCTTGACAGGGAGAGTGCATCATCGGAGATGTCTTGCGGTAACTATCTTCACTGATTAGTAAAGAACAAAAGACTTGATAGCTAAGCTGTACACGTACCCGGAACTCGCACGCTTCATCCCGAAGCCCGATAGGTCTCCCCATCATCGTCGCTATAGTTCTATCCAATGTGTATACAGACCAGAATAGTCTGGTCCGCATTTCTTGCTCAAATAGCGAGACACCCGAGGACACATCAATCTTTCTTTGTAGGCCCAAGTCCAATACTGAAGCTTTACAGTGGTAATTGAGGTACCACACACTGAGCTTTGCCGAAGGGTTGTGCATGGCGTACATAGACATTAGTAGGAGACATTGCAAGCCTTGGAGAGAGTTCTGCACATTGATCTGATCAAAGAATCGCATGGCCGAGATCCCGTAGGAGTCGCTCATTATGCCTGGTCTCGAGATGCGGGGTGACACTGAGGCACCAATGGCCAGCACCATGAAGACCTGGAAGGCGACGACAGGATCGGGCTCCGATGGTTGATACATCTGGTCGAGCATACTCAAGAATGTCGGCCAATGTAAAATTGGGTATTGCACGTGTATCATACTCAAGTAACTTCCACACAGGAATGTCGCACCCTGACGGGAAGGCATTGGAAGGGGATCCTGGACCGAATCAATGAGATCGCAAGGTAATGGAAGCTTGTTGTTGTTCTTGCTGTTCTGGAACGACTGGCTTGACACCATTCTCTCGGACGACAGTAGAACACGGGCCAGAAACTAATAATCAAGGTCAGTAATGAGCCATAGTAATCGAGGCTTGTCTACCTACGTAACCACTTGACGGTCCAATGTACCTTGCATCTTGTCCGCTGCCAAGTGCAATCAGGCCAATCTGATGAGTCGAGGTATTTGCATCAATGGCAATGTCACGCCTGATTTCCGTGGGTCTGGCAGCATCGTTGGCGATATGACCTTCAGCTATTTGGCCAGACCCTTGGTTCGGGACGCCTGTATCCGCATGTGTGCCTGATAATGCTTCCCGTTGCGCCAATTCGTCATCGGCCACCCCCAGGTCTTCGGCATCAGATTCGGATACCGCCATGGTCGGAACATCCTGAGAAAGATCTACATCAGGACATCTTGCCTTGATGATGGATTCCAGCCATGCGATGCGATTTCGCAGGTCAGCCAAGTGTCTTGAGGTCAACAGTCAGCATTCCCTTTCCAATCACCACCATGGCAGCAAGTAAAGGGGCCTTACGCTCGAGGCAGCCCACGCATACGTGCACTGGCTCCATCTGCGCATGCGATTCCTGCATTTTTACAGTTGCTACATGCCGGAAGTGACCCATCGCACTGCAAGACTGAGTCAGCACACACTGCACAGCATCGTACATGGGCGGGGAGCAGCTCAGCAATACGCACCCGAATTTTCCTCTTTTGGCATCTCTTGCAAGCCAGACGCAGCCGGGGTCTATTCCGTCCACTCGTCATATCAGCCATAGCCTGTTGCGGCAGACATTGCAGAGTCTTCACGGAGTTCCAAGAGCTCACAGCGGAAGATATGCGATGGTGCGGAGAAAAGACCGAGGACGGAGTTTTGCCGTTAAGCTTTAGTAGTGGAAGAAACTACAGGCAACCCACAATGGCGCCGGACTAGTCCGCTACCATGAAGGACTATTCCGTAAACGCTGTGAATAAGTACGAATATAGCAGAAATAGGATCATCTTCGCTTCAAGAAACGCAGCTGTTTGGATATATCGTTCAAATACTTGCGAAAAATGGCAGAAATCCAGGAGCCAAAAGTCTACGTCGAGGCCGCGGAAGCGAGACGCTTCGTGGAGGGCGTCTTACAGGGCAATGGGGTACCCGCAGCCAATGCCGCCATAGTGGCCAAGTGCCTAGTCGCGGCGGACCTACGGGGCGTCGACACGCACGGCATCAACCGTATCCCCTCGTACATGGCGCGGATCCGGCAGGGCGTGCTGGACGCGACGGCCTCGCCCGTGCTGCGCCAGATCACACCGGTGGTCGCGCACGTAGACGGCCGCAACGGATTCGGCTTTGTCGCCGCGCAGCAGGGCATGGCCGCAGCCGTGGAGTCGGCGCGCGTCTACGGCATTGGCATGGCCAGCGTCGCTCACTCGAACCACTTTGGAATGAGCGCCTGGGTGGTGCAGCAGGCTCTCGACGCTGGCATGATGAGCCTTGTTTTCACCAACTCGAGCCCCGCTCTGCCCGTCTGGGGCGGCCAGAGCAAGCTCATGGGCGTGTCCCCCATTGCCTGCGGTGCTCCAGGCAAGGACATGCCGTTTATCCTGGATATGGCGCCATCAATTGCGGCCCGCGGCAAAATATACAAGGCCAAGAGGCGCGGCGAGAAGATTCCGCTGGATTGGGCTCTGGACTCGGAAGGACGGCCCACGGATGACCCCGAGGCTGCTCTTGGTGGTGTCATGCTTCCAATGGGCGGCCCAAAGGGATCGGCACTGGCCATCATGATGGACGTATTCTCTGGAGTCCTGTCCGGATCTGCCTACGCTGGCCATGTCACCAACCCATATGATCCATCAAAACCGGCCGACGTTGGTCACTTTCTCGTCGCAATCAAGCCCGACCTCTTTTTGGACTTGGACGAGTTTCGGGAGCGGATGGACTATTTATATCAGAGGGTTGTGGGATCGGATAAGGCGGCAGGAGTTGACAGGATTTATTTCCCGGGTGAATTGGAGCAGATCGCCCAGAGCGAGCGCGAGAAAACAGGTATACCATATGTTCAGGCAGAAATCGATGCCTTGAACGAGGAGGCGCACAAAGTCAACGCCGAATCCATCGTAACCAAATCCTCATAACAAACTCAATAGACTCAATTTGGGAAAACATGGTCACTCTCTTATGGTTTGATGTGTCAAGTCGTGTAGACGGTGAACACTCAGGTAAAGAGTGTATTCTGATATGTGCGCGAATTATACTATTTATCAACATGGAACACGTAAGGGAGAGGTTACGATCGACCCTGTAGTCAATTCGAGTCACAATCGCAGATTAGTCACCTTGTCATCTCTTCAGTTGTGTTCACCCGCATTTCTGATTCAAGGCTGCGCAAGTCGCTTAAGAGATCACTAGAGAATTCCCATTCCACCACAGCCATTTTGAACATCACTACAAGGGTGCAACATAGTGAGCGTGCGTCTGATTCTGATACCAGGATCAATGCTCCTGGTCGTAAGATTGGAGATCTAAGTGGGCGTTGCTTTTTTATGTAGTAAATCGTGGTCAGGAAAACCTCTAAACTGTTAACCAAAGCGCCATCCTTACGTGTTCATACATGTGGAGGTGGTATACACGATCACGCCTTAGTCTAGATTCTTTTCTGTGACACAAAGTCACACGATGAGTGTGCCAATAGGCTGTTTTGACATGTGTTCGACCAATTAAGAATAGCCTAACTAGTACTTTCGGTTGTAGATCCGAGGTTGCTACCCCAACATATTGAGAAAGTATTCAACTGAAGTGAAACGAGCACCACAAATCGCCAATCGGTTACCCTGCTATATGTTTTGGCCCCAACTATCACTTGGTGTGTTTGGTTTCATGTGGATAGAATGACATGCCAAGCCGCCTGTCAGGCTCTAGAGGACGTTGAGAATTTCATGCCAGATCATGCAGAACCAAAGTCTAAAAACAAAGGGTCGGCCTTACTGTATTTGTTTATTTGTATGCTGACATGTACAATATATCCGAGCGCACACACGCGGTGTAGCCATTGAGGAGAGAACGATTCACGGCGACATGACACGATATTGGAATCGGCTGCAGCCCGACACGGCATGGACTTGCGAGGATAATGCATACAATTAAGATTCAATTTGAATCAATGATAAACGTTGTTGCATTCAATGGTTTCGCGTACACTGAAGCCGGGCGAAGACTAGCAGGGGATCCAGCAGCTTGACAAACTTTTCTAGCCACTTGCCAGCCTGATCCATATCCTCACCGACTGCACTTAACCAATCTGTACTGACCGAGACACACGAAGAAGCAACCAATACTGAGAACCACAGTACTTGCAATGTAGTCCCCTCCGATAAGCACGACGGTGCCCACTGGTTCCCCATCGTTACCTCGTTACGGAACGGTGCTGGCCAAGTTAAATATGGCCAACCCGACAGCAAACAAGTCAATTCAACCTATTGTTCATGGAAGCTGTTATGGTCAACGTTGAGATCCATAACAATTGAATACGTTGAGGAACTGGCCCAGCCCTCTTTTATGGTACGCCTTTAAAATAGCTGAAATCATATTTAACATCAAGCTTGTGATGCATGGCCTCCTCTATTGTAGCCCAGGGCGAATCATGAACTGCCCACGCAGCGGTCCGCCGAAGGTCCTGTTTAGCAGATCTAGGGACAATACCACTCTGACCTTGCGCAGAACTTGTGGTACTATGCACATCATCATGACTGTGACATTGCAATTCGATCTCACGGTCAGACTTTTCGAGTTTCCCGTTTTGACCAATTGCACTGTTGTGCTGCTGGGCTTCGCTGGCATCATTATACATTTTTTGGGACTTTAAGGTTCCTGCGCGAATCATTCGGGACAATTTTGTCGCAGGGTCGAATGAAAGGACCATCAGTACTTTCATGGCATTACTGCCTCCTCCGTCGCTTGTTGAATAAACAATAGTTCGGATGTCGCCTGCTGCTGTAACGTTTCCACAGAGGCCCACTGGATTCATCACCTGATCGAGCCTTTGAAGAATTTCTGCCCGAGCCGAGGTATCCTCATGAGCAGCGTCAGGCGGCCAGAAGAAAACATCATTGAGTTGGGCCCCAGTGGACTCTTCTCGAGCCAGCTGTCCACGGTGGGGGCTATTATGTGCAGCTTGCATCACAGTCTCCGATTTGTACGTTCTCGACCCAGTCCTAATTCGCAGACGTTGTGTATTTGGATCATATGGGTGAGGATCATCGACCAAATCCATAAATGTGCCACACGAATGCGAGTAAGACGACAAATAAGTTCTGCTCCTGCTGAACATGGAGGGTCCATAATCACCGGCATGAGACTCTCTCTCGGAGCTTCTGCTGAAATTGGGGCGATCACTGCTTCTGATCAAGAGTGCCAATGGTTCATCAGGCCAAGGATCGTTGCCGTTAATGCCCAGGCTTGTGTCCCCAGATCCATCCCGCGCATCGCTCGGGAGATCGAATCTGACATCCTTGGTGTAGTATGTTCGTCTATTCTCACTCCCGCCATTGAGCCACTCTCGACGACACTCCGTGAGCTGAATTGTGCCGGTCTCCTCGTCTTGGCTCAACGCGAGAAAGGTCCAACGATCGTCTATCGGGCCTTCTCTGTGTTGCCTCCTGAATGCATCCCTTTTGTGCATGACTTCAATGCTTTCGCGGTTATAGCTGTCCAGTGGAACGCGAAAGCAATAATAATAAGACGTCCAGTCGATTTCTTCTAGCTCGAATGAGGTCTGATTTGAGCATCCATATAAGTAGTTGTTGAATATTTCAAAACATACGGCGGATCCAATTTCATAACCAACCAGATCAGCCATGGTCATATTGCCTGCCGCTGACAGGGATTGCGACTCGATATTGTAGTGATGGAGAACCCACTTGCGATTGCCGCTTGCATCGTATTCAGAATGAGTACCATACACCAGATGTTTCTCCGTGTTTCGCACAAACAGGCGAATTGTGGAATCAAGTGGGATTATACCAAGCAATTGCTGTTCTTGTGCGTTCAAGACTACAAGCCAGTAGCGCGGGGTCGGACGTAAGTAAGACAACAAGCATGTTGTGACACCAGCTGCGTAGTACAAAGCGCGAAAGTTGTACTTTTTACCGATTTCCGACTCGGGAATTGAACGGGTAATGAGACTTGGCACGTTGACAATGACTTCCTGGTTTGTGGCGTTTTGCAGATCGAGAATATGAAGACGCTTTTCGGGGCGGTCTCCAACAACGTACAAGAGGCGACCATTGTAGAATATGTAGGAATCTGCGACCCCAATGATTCCCATCGCGAAGGGAGACGCCGTAGAAAACGCTCGTCGGCGCTTGACAAGCCTTCTGAGGGCCCTGTCATAGAGGCCGTCATCCACCGCATCCGCAGCTTCCGGCGAAAATGGAGCTTTCAACTAGGGTAGCGGTGTCAGTGACGCTTAGACAATTGGCCGAATCAGAGCTTACCCTGAGAAGCATTTTGCACAGTGCACCTTCTCTCACCAAGTACTGAAAATGGTGACAAGTTAGAGCCAAGTTGAAAATGGTGTCAAGTGACAGCTCTTGCACAATATATGACAAGATTTCATATGGCAAGCGTTTCAATCCTGGCACGCCGGTAGATCTTGCACCCTCTATAACTTTTGTACGAGTGTACGAATCACTGATGAACTCTGGGTCTTCAGAGGATTGATTCTGGTGTGTAGTATGAGATTGAACCGCGGATGTCGAGTGGACAAGTCCAGCGGGGTCATCATCAGGGTCTGGTGTAAGTGTTTGAGATGAACTGTCATTGGAACCTGGAGGCATCTGCCCGAGTATTTTGCGATCAGTTCTTCGGTGGCGTACATGTGAAAGTACGAAAACTAGACCTGCAAGCTACATGAGTGTAAATCCAATGAAGACACTGAAGCAAGGCTTACATTGCGAAAAGAGCCACATCGCTGTGGAGGTCCTGTTCCATGTTCTTATACGAGACTCCCAAGTGGAGAGCGACAAATATTCACCTGTAGGTAGCGCAGCCTTATAATTGCTGACCTGGTCCGAGGCGAGCCGGGCGTCGTGCGCTTTGAGAAGCCCGCTTTACTGCAACACAACACTGACGATCTAGTGTAGAAAGTTTCGCGAGGCTCATAATTGGCATCGCACGATAATGCTTACACGGCAAGTGTAAGACAGAGAGGTCATTTTGGCTCTCCATAGCCGGCACTGTGCCCTTCCGCTTGTCTTTCGAAGGACGTGGTCCCGGCGGTTGGCAGAAGCAACTGTGATCGAGGCGGCTCTCGACAGAAGCGGTTTCGGAGTTGAAACCTTAACACTGATTAGGAGAATAAGAAAAGATCGCCAATCTGTTTGTCACGGAAAATTGCGACTCACCCATATTGCCAATTTACGGAATCAATTCGGTGCTTACAGCTTGGGCGACTTCTGTAAGGGGAATGGTTGTTTAGCTGGGTACCTACCTATCTCCAGGTAGGAGGTAGATAGGTACCCTTTCAAATCGTCAATCATTTGCCGAACATTTCCAGTCGGCTGCATGAAGACAATTCTTGACGCGGGTAATAGATAACCGGAGCTCAAAGGCTTGAAAGGCAACGAGTATATTCGGCACTTGACACATGACAGTTTCGTTCTGTAGGAAAGAAGCTGACGACGATTCAGGTCCGCAGATCTTGACTCTGCCAGCAAGCTACCTGCCATGAGCCTCATGTGGGTCCCTCCCTTCCGATTACCCCTCTGGATCACCTAGATCACCAGTGGGATGCACTAATTGAGTTTGCTGCAGGCGCTGCCAGGGTAGGAACACAGCACTGAACCCCGCGGCGTGGGGCCGACAGGGCCAGGGCAGTCGCTATACTACATACTCGCCTGATGTGACCCAATAATGCCTTCCCATTTCAGGTCTCAATCAAGCCACCGATCATAAGGCTCTGAGGCTCTGCGCACATCGAGCACATGACATTGGCTCAACCCCTCAAGCTATCCCTGATGTTGATATACCACGGCCATGACTTCCTGTCCGATCGTCTGAGCAAAAGATAGATCTTCGTTGAGCTCAGCAGAAAACTTCGCCAACCGGAAGTCAGCCGCAAATGGTCCCCCCTGCTTAACGTTCCTATCGCTTGGCCGCAAGGCTGGGGTATACAGGGAACTCAATATGTTGCCGCTCAAACCGTTCACTTCAAAATGGTGACATAGCCGATGCTCTGTTCCTGCGCGCGGAGCAGAGCCTCAATTACGACCCATGCCGATGCACTAATGCAGTTGTACAATGTCTCATCTCCAACCTTGGATTGTTGTCAACGCCTTCAGCAAGTCCTCAACGAGGCGGGAAAAGAAACTGTTCCTGATCAGAAATCATTTCAGAGTTATTACTACTCATATCATATGGAACTCCAATTTCCAATACTGCGTTTACCCAGTCATTTTCCGGTGGCTTCTGTAGCCTTACAAAACAAGTATTGGATTGTGTTCTGGCCCGTCGTCGCCCCCAATCCAACACTCCAAACCCTCACACCATTACCGGAAGAGTGTTACCTTTATGAGCGAATTGCGTATTCAAAAGATCAGGCTTGCGCTACAGACACGGATTTGCTTGGTGCTAAGGCTATGCCGGCTGGCTACAGTATCCTGAGAGGGCATATGTGTGAGTATGACAATGGGGCCACAGCGTGGAACGTTGCTGCATACTGGCGGCCCACGCAATCCAGTCATCAGCGTATTGCAACGTGTACAAGCCAGTAATGAATGTGTGTATACGTAAAACAGCATGATTGATTGAATTTGAGTGAGTCTCACAGGACTTGCAACAGGTAAGGCTTCGAAGGTACTGGCAATCTGGTTTTCGGACCCCAAAGGCTGGGTTGGTATGTAAGAGATTTGGGGCATGTGTCCAGTCCAAACAAGGAATCTCGTGTGACCAGAAAGCCACCATGCAACCATGTAACACACACACCTAAAGGGATGCAACTTTTGCCCGGCTGAGACTTCTCAGTGTTACACCATCTATAATGGCGCATATATTACATTAGACCAACGGACGCTTGCAGCACTAGGATAGCCAATGCATGGTGGATCTGCATTGAGCTGTATAGCAGTAGCGCAAGCCAAGAAGGATGAGGCTGTTCGTGATGAGAATTTCAGCTCGACACGAATGTAGCCACGTTATACCATATGAACTAATGACAGAGAGAAGGTTGGATATTGGCCGCCTTAGGCGTCTGCGATGTCTCAAGACTCCGATCCACAGACTTGACGAGCCGATAAGAGATGGCAGATGGGTGAGACATTTGCCGACGCCGGTCTCGCACAACCTTACCCTTCTCACGAATTGAAATAGGACGAAAACACCAAGATACACGATACACTGGAAAGTCTATGCGGTGAAAAGTGCAATTCTTCTGCCGTGCACGAAGATCTTGTGATTCAATTCTGAGCTTGTGTGGCACACTCTAGTAAGCCAGAATATGAATCGTCCGATGCTGCAGGCAATGCACCAGTGCCCAACCCAAGACGCTCAATCATAATGACGTTGGGTCATAAGCCGTCATGAAAACTTCTACAGAAAATTTTGCCCGAAATGTCATCACGATGCACCTGAAATGACATTTGTCCGTCTCTGAACGGCTTTGCGGTCTTTCACACGTTGAGATTGCAACGAAACCGTTCGCTCAAAGACACGAAAACAGTCCTGATATCCATTACCCCCGGTGCCATATGACACTGATTCTGTAAAGGGAATAACTCCGTGAACATGTCACTCTGAATACTGTAAGCATGTTCATAATATACTGATCCAAGAATAGGCAACACGCCGCACACCCGTGGGAATAACATCTTTGAGTCTACAGGCAGCGCAGGGCGTTGCGGCGCTGCGCCACGTGATATGGAAGATACCACCTTCCCTCCACTGATCATCACGTTCTGCTTAACCCTATGTATAGAATATCGAGGAATATGCTCAATGATACGACTAGGTTAGCTATGTCGCCTGCTTCTAGCTTGCGCGTGGGCAAATAGTTAGTAAATGGGCCGGAAAGGCTTTTCAACAACATGAGATACTAAGTATTGAAAATTCGCTTGATAGCACAAACCGATTTGTAAAGATAGGAGCATGATTGGCATATGTTACACGTCTCTCAAGACTGACAGCGAAGTCCACATACGAAAGCTTGATGCTTTTACAACCGCAACCACGACGTCCAGCCATGCCATAGATATCGATAGCGAATTTCTTGCGAAAGGCATCGCTACTGGCCGGTAAGTAGCGGCATTCTACGGATCTGACGCGAAGAACAAAAGTCTACCTTGTCTGGTGTAAGAAGAGCGATTTTGAACGGTCCTTCCTTGAGGTATCGACAACAGCCACATACACAGACAATGTATGTGCGCTCGAAAGTGTCCTGCGACTCAGTTTACCTCTACGGGCAGTTTTTCTATTGGGAAAGCCTTGGTCGCGTAGCCAAATCATATTCGTCGAGCAGGAAGCCTTGCTCAATGATGTCGGGATGATCACTCTTCTCGCCACAGCGTATGGCTTACAGATCTTGTCTGAGGCCTGTCCAGATAGGTAAATTGTACTCGCGCGATCCACTACAAAGCAATTCCTAACTCCCGTAGAACTAATTAATGTTTGCAGTGAATCGCGACTTGACGCATACCAACGAAACCATCTCCGGGTTTTTGCGACACTTTGATGCGTTATTAATTTTTATACTTCTGATTGTTGAGGAGAGTCATTAGCTGATTTGCGGTATTCCTAGGGAGTCTTCTGAACTAGGTGTTCTTGAACCTGTGGTGTCTTGGGATAGACGCTGGCTTTATCCATCACCGGTCACCTATAATCTACCATTTTTTGCTCTAACCAACCACATTCATGCGAAGTGTATCCCAATCACCTTGTGAATTATTTTGCGAGATATTTCTTGAAGACTCAACACGTTCTTGCATGGTATATGAAGTGAGAGACGTTTGCGGTGAGGATGAAACACAAAGGTCACGAGTGCTCTGAGGGTCATTATCATGAGTGTCCAAGGCACTCGGAGCATGTTCCCCTTTCGGCGCTGGTTACAAACAACTGCCAACTAGTAGATACCTTGATTTAGGCGACCTAGTACAGAAAGGCTATTCTGCCAACGCCTGTGTGGCCTGGCTGAAAGCTTAACCACTGGTTTGAGAGACACTAACTTCCGAGCCAATCAATCACCTCGTTCCCAAGCAAGCTCGTCAACCTCCGAAGGCAATGGTCATCCTGCACTAAAATTTGACCTGCTCCTGCGAAGGATCGGACATATTTTTGTTGAAACAACAGTCGGTCGCTGGATCAAAATGACCCGGAGCCGGTCTTGCTTGACCGGAAGCGGGGCACGCGGGGTTCGGAGAGAACACCGGCGGGCTCTAGGGCGGCTTTTGGATCCAGAGGGCGGGGATGGCGTGACTCTCACGGACAGATGATCTAAGGGAAGAAAAGGCTCGTACGTGGTTGATTTTGTTATAACATTGGCAGCATTGGACATTTTTCGATTTACGAAACCGTATTCACAATCTGGTTGATTGATTAGCGCTTCTTTCAAATCGTATTTCAGCTTATAGAAGAAAATTATCAAAAATGGGCGCCAAAATAGCTGAAGCAAAGGCAAAGCCACTGCCTCCTGGCGTTTATACTCCGGTAAGTTGAATAGCTAAACCTTGTCTGGATCGCCAATACTTACGATTTGCCAAGGTTGTCACATTATACGATGATACGCCCACTCAACCCGTGAACCAGGAAGCCATGTACAAGTACTGCCAATACCTGGTAAACAGTGGCATGCATGGCTTGGTTTATCTCGGCACAAATGGCGAGCTGGCTCTTCTAACACACGAAGAAAGGCAAAGCATCATTCGTACCGCTCGCAAGGCCGTGGTCGATTTAGGTCTGCCGGACTACCCCATTGTTGCTGGCATCAGCGCGCAAAGCACAGTCGAGACCATTCAATTCGCAAAAGAAGCTGCCGAGGCCGGTGCAGGCTGGGGTCTTTTGCTGCCACCGAGTTATTGGGCAAAGGCCCTACCTTCGAATGCACTGATTGAGTATTACCGTGACGTCGCAGATGCGAGCCCGATACCTGTCGTCATTTACAACGTAAGAGCCTCCAAAATCTGAACAAATGGCCATAGTTGCTCACACGAGATCAGTTCCCGGGCGTCACTTCAGGCGTAGACCTAGACTCAGACCAGCTCGCCGCGCTGGCTTCGCACCCCAACATTGTAGCGACCAAGCTCACCTGCGGCAACGTGGGCAAGCTGACGCGGCTCACGTCCAAGTTCGAGCCGCCGCACTTTGGCGTCTACGGCGGCAGCAGCGACTACCTGCTGCCAACTCTCCACGCGGGCGGCAACGGCTGCGTGACGGGGCTCGGCAACTGCTTCCCCAAGTCCACGGCCAAGATTTACGACTACTGGGCCGAGGGCCGCCTGGACGAGGCGCGCGAGCTGCAGGATCTGGTGGCCAACGCCGAGTGGGCGTGCAAAAAGTCCCTCTCGTGTACAAAGTATGGTGCTTGGTGGTACGTTGGACGGCAAATTGGTCTCGATGATGAAAATATGTTCAAGATGCGCAAGCCCTATGTTGAATTGAGCGGCGAGCTGAAGAAGTGGAGTATCGAGACTATGAAGGTGCTGGAGGAGGTTGAGAAGAAGCTGCCCGGAAGGAAAGGGGCGCCAACTGTAAATGGCTCCTCATGATTGCAATATTCGGTATATACCTACATAGAAGCTGTTAATTCACTCAAATCACATGTGATGTATTCTGAACAAACTTCCCAAAGTCTTTTTTCGTGAACAGAGCTGTCTTGCCTGAAAAGATAATGGTACGACTGAACTTCTACCATATTGCAACTGGACAATGTATCACGTGAGGATCTGTATGTGTTGAGTTCACGAGAATGCATGAAATCGAGATGGCCGTACGCACCAAGTGCGTTAGAAATTGTTTTCAGATCTTCATAATTATTTCGAAAGCATGATAAAGCTACACATATTGGTTTGGTCAAGTAATTCATTCCTATATCTAACTGGGCCTGCGCAGCTAGTCTGACGCGTTGACAAATTTCTCAACATCCTCAATGCGCACATATTTAATGTTTTGCCGATGGTAGGTGTAAGCCAGATGCACACCTTTTCGACCCTGTGCCTCACCATCCACAAATATGCTCGGGTAACTGAGTTCTCGGTTTGTGCGCTCGACCGAGTTGTTGGTCATGCAGAAACCGTCGCCATCCTCGAGGACCCGGTATTTCCACGTAACGCCGTCATCTTTGGACAGGCCGACTGACAGAGCTTTGCGTGGCGTCCCCCAGATCGCGGCCTTGCCACCAACTCCGGGCTGGTTTACTCTTGTGTCGTCTGCGGGCGTGATATCATCGTAGAGCCCTTCTCGGCGCGCCATGTTGCTCTCGGCATGCGAGTCGTTGAAGACAATGACGAGATCTCCATTGGGCAGGGCAGCTGTGCAGATGCCCGAGTTAGGGTTGGGAAGCGTCGTTTTGGCGGGAGCCGACCAATTGATACCGTCCTCCGAGGTGGCCCGGTAAATGTTGTCGGCCCACCGGCTCCGAAAAAAGGCGACATAGGACTTTTTCGTGGGTAGTGCGACAATATTCATGTGCACGCACCCCCTCGAGTCCGGCACCACGCTCTCTGCCCACGTTTTGCCGCCGTCTTTGGTGTACATGACTGCCGATACATCGTCACTGCCGATCCACCTAAAGCCAGGTGGAGCGCGGCAGTAGAAGATGGGCAATAACCACGTATTGTCTGGGAGGACCACAAGAGGCTGACGGACAAATGCGCCTCTCTTCTCCGGGAATGGCTCAAATGGCTCTGACCAGGTTTGTGCATTGTCTTTTGAGGTACGAGCTATAATGGCTGCTTCATCCTGATTACCAGCTGATTGAGCTGTGTGGAAGAGCCATATATCACCGCTCGCAGGATCCCGAAATAGTATGGGATTTTGCTCGCTTCGCTGAGCATCGTGTGACAAGCGGACGGGCTGGGACCACGATGAGGATCCCGGTGTCAATCGTGATGAGTAAATTGAAATATCTGAGGTACCTTCTTGGGTTCCACCGAACCAGACGCAGAGTAGCGTTCTGTCTGGGAGTTCAAGAAGGTTTGATGCATGGCATTGAACTGTGGCCGTTGGGATATTGTCGACCCTGGAGACATGGTATTCCCCAGTCTTGGGACTATGTTGTTCCATTGTTGTTGTAAGAGACATGGTTCTGTTTGGTATGGCTTGTTTAGTGTCGTGTAAATCATCGACACCGTCCATGGTATTATGCTTGAGCACTCTTATGTAGGCGTGAAGTTGCTTCAACACATGAATGGCCTATGCGTTAGACAACCAAGGGTGTTAGTATTCCCAAAGCGGCAAGGTATACAGTGGCGATAAGACCGTTGAAACCTTCGCCTTAGCAGTCCCAAGCCCGAATACTGAACCTATGGCCTGATTGTGTTTCGAGGCAGACTTACCAGCTGATCTCGGCATTCTCTCCTGACTGTCGGACTTGCCTCCGATGCGGGGAAGAACCATGCTGACTTAGGTGCTGACCAGCGCAAACCACAGGCCTGGGATGCGCTAGAGTCGTAAGAGAGGGTCGCTGACTCGCTGGGGATACCCACCCCCACAACTGCAATGTTTTACCCCATAGCCAAGCCAGCCCAAGCTTTCTGGGGTAAAGGTGCGAGTTGGCCTTGGCTGCTTTGAACGATGGGTTACAATGGCAGTTCTCTGGGAGCTGGAACTATACCAAGTATCGACTCATGGGAGAACCATTGCTAATGCCCAGAGCTGAGAACTTGTAATATCCTCCGACTTATAAGTCCAGGATCCTCCAGAGTGGGTGAATCAACTTATTCATCTCAACTGCCTGTTTCGTCCACACTTTATGGCATTATCATCTATCCATTGAAAGTAACTCAGATACAGAACATCTCATCATGGGTGGCGGAACTTCAATCTGGGCGTCTCCTGAGTGGAAGTCCGATCCCAAGGAGATATTCAACTGGAGACTCTTCTATCTTACAAGCACTGTCGCTTTGGCAGGTTGCGCCTATGGTTTCGACCAGGGCAACATTGGTGGTGTTCTCACTTTGCCCAGTTTCAAGCGTGCGTTTGGACTGGATGTGCTGAGCGAGGATGAAGCCGACCAAAGAGGTACGTTTTCTACGTGATGAATTTTAAATGCTCCTCAGTCGTATTCATAGAGCTAACGATTTTGTTGCACAGCCGGAAATATTGCTGCAATGTGTTCGTATCCGACGACCCCCTTTTCCAGAAGATGATCGAACTGACACAAACTCAGTGGCGGCTGGAGGATCTGCTGGTGCCTTGATCGCAGCACCATTCGCCGACTATCTCGGTCGTAAATACTCGATGATCGTCTTTGGCTTTCTATTCATTGTAGGAGCCACCATGCAAGAGATAGCCAATTTGGATGTCTTTTATGCTGGAAGATTCATCGCTGGATTGGCCATTGGAGCCACCAGCATGCTTTCCCCGCAGTATCTAGGAGAGAACTCTCCCAAAAGCATCAGAGGTTCATTGACCACATCATACAACCTGTGCATCATCCTTGCGCTTAGGTAAGACACTTGTGAACTGTCAATAATCTCGAAGCATGTAGCGTACTCACACCTCATACAATAGTCTCGCATTTTGGACCAACTATGGTGTATCTTTGTGGCCGACTTCCAGCAATCTGCAATGGAAGCTGGCATTGGGCATCCAGATCATCCCTGGAGGCTTGATGTTTCTCATGCTGTTTTGTAAGAAGACCATCTTGCCAATACAACACTCGTACGTAGCTAACATTCTCTCGACAGTTGTCATTGATACACCGCGAGCTTTGATATCGAGAGGACACAGAGAAAAGGGTCTTCAGAACCTCTGCAAGCTACGAAACCTCCCAAGCGAACACCCATACTTGAATCAAGAGTACATGGAAGTTTGTGCTCAGGTCGATGCCGAACAGGAAATCACTACCGGTATGTCAAAACTACATGTAGAAGTCTTCTATTGAAAATAGCACTGCTGACTCAGGGGTTCGATGCTTATAGGTACAAACTACTGGGTGGTCATGAAAGAAATTGCCACTGTTCCCAGCAACCGCCGTCGATTCTTCCTCGCCTCCATGCTCTTCTTGTTCCACAAGTTCACCGGAACAGACAGTCTCAACTACTTTGCTCCAGAGATTTTCGAGATGATTGGTGTCCAATCTGGGTCTCTTACACTCTTGACCACTGGAGTCTACGGTCTGGTGAAGCTAGCAACGACAATCATCTACGTTGCATACATTGTCGATCGTGTCGGAAGACGTAAGCCGTTGATGGTCGGCGCTGTTCTGCAGGCAACAGCCATGTTGTACATCGCTCTCTATGTCAAGTTCGCCAACCCCGACTCTACTGGCGGAACTCCTGCGGGCGGCATTGTCGGTATCATCTGGATCTACATCTACGCTTTTGGATGGTAAGTTCTACCTTTGCAATACCAAGCGATGAAGCTCACTTACTAATGCCTGTTTCCAGGTCATTTGGCTGGTCTGTTGCACCCTACGTCGTAGCAGCCGAGATCTTTCCCGCTCGCATCCGCTCGTTCTCAATGAGTTTCTGCTTCTTCATCAACTGGATCGTGGACTACGGCATCACCAAAGCCACGCCACTCATGATGACAAATATGGGTTGGGGAACATTCTTGCTCTACGCGATCCTGACCTACATTGGAGCGGTTTTCGTCTACTTCTGCATGCCAGAGCTCAAGGGAAGATCGATCGAGTCAATGGACGACTTGTTTGCGCGTTCCATCTGGACAATGTGGAAACACGCTTACCCCACAGAGGAGGAAAAGGTGCGCCATGACGTTGCAGAAAAGATTGTGGGCAATTATGCGGATGAGGAGAAGGTGATTGAGGGAAAGGAACAGGAATCGACAGTCGTGCATGCAGAGAGATGCAACTGAACTTGTCCTAATGGAATCTCAATTGAATGAGAAGGATATGAAGAGATACGAGGTCATGAGACACTGCAATGGTTGCGTACCTACATACATAATCAGACAGAAATGTCAAAGCTGCAAGCCCCAAACTAGGCTTCAATGTTGCACAAAACCGTTCCTTCTTGACTTTAGCACTGCTCTTCTGCCTGCAAGTGCGCCATCGCCACTTCCTTCTTATGTTGCCATAGACTCCAAACAAAGTGAAATTTCTGTACTACATCATTTGTGTAGGGCTGACCAATTCCATCTCTCCAACAAAAGAAAAATTGAACCACATCAAGTCCATCACGATGCCGCTAGAGGCGCCAGCATTCCATTTTGGATGGGATCCGCGTGTCGCGTCCAACGCCCCTATCATCTAGCGTCCATAGGGGCTGACGGGGTTCCAGTCTGGGGTAATACTCCGCCAGACCCCGCGTATGTTTGAACCAGTTAGGGGCCTAGTTTTGGGCATTACCCACTAACTGCACCGTTTCCCCCAAATGGATGGCCCCATTTTCTCCACGGCCAACTATCGTCGAATTCCAGACCGGCGTGACTTTCCCCTCAATTTCTCCTCTGGTAGGAAATGACTCTACAAAATCAAGCGTGGAAGACTACAGAGAAAACATGTCCAAGAGGTCGTGGGATGAAGCCCTTCGGGACGATGAGTCCTCGATACAGCCTCCTTCGGGCGTTCGAAGGTACTCACTCATTGAACAAAAGCCAACTTCTTCCAATGCTGTCCCCAGCGCCGAGTCGTTACCCCAATTTATTCCCAACATCTCTAGAAAGGTAAAGGCATGTGCAGCATGTAGAAAACACAAGGTATGCGCCAAACTGCAGGGTCTCGAACTACCTGACTATTGTACTGACAAGATTATAGATCAAATGCATCATGGACGAGTCTGGCCCCCCTTGCCGGAGATGTGACGAGAAGAAACTCGTGAGTCGTTGAAATGTCTCATGGGGATTTCTCTTCTAATCAACGCAACAGGGATGTGTATTGAACAAGAGTCTCCAGACCTTGATCAGCGAGCGTTCCGAGTAAGTGACTTATAAAGTGGACAGGGGCCATCTTCTCAGCCTCACATCTACATCGTGGCTAATTAACGATATATTGTAGATCATCTCAGGAATTGGTACATGATGTAGAAATGATACACGGCCATCTCCAAAAGGTCCTGAGTAGCTTGAATTTGCCTCCTCTTGGCCGGTTGCAGAGCTCAAAACAACGACTCCACACTCCAAGCTCCGAGGAACTCAATCACTTTCACCGTGAGGAAGAAGTACTGCCTTCATGCGATGCCTCGCCAAAGGTTCTGCCTGAAGATGACCACGACCTTCCAAAACCCCCGATCCAGTCTCTATATCACCTGACCAAGCTCAGCGCCCTACGTTCCCCAGACACCGGAGAATCAAATGAGGCCCCAAGGCCACATGGTGCAGCCATAGATGATTTCATCTCAAGAGGATTACTACCACTGGACGAGGCTCAGAGGCTTTTCAGCTTGTACATGAATCATCTGGACCATTTCATGTACGGCATTGGCGGGCGGCATAAGACGCTGGAAGCCTCGAGGCGAAGTAGCCGCATCCTCACAGCCTCGATATTGACAGTAGCTGCGCTACATGATCACCAAGGCAACTCCCTGTATCCAATCTGTAGCAAAGAGTTCAGGCGTCAACTCGCATCTTCCTTTCTCAATCGACATATTGATAGAGACTATTTGAGAGCCATGGTGAGTACAATTCGCCAAGCCGAATCTCTTTATGCACAAGAGTCTACATCTGCCTGGCGCAAGGTTTACAGAATCGATGGCTCAAATACTAATCATAGTCACGCAGTGCATTGCCTCATATTGGCTCTCTGAGATCAACTGGACCGTTTCGGGTTATGCAATCCGGCGAGCGACCGAATTCAACCTCATGAGCCACTACAACAGAGCCAACAATGATGGTAACGAAGAATCAGCAGACTTTGTTCGGCTGTGGTACGTTATGTATATATGCGACCAGCATTTGTCGACGCTGTATGATCGACCTTCTGTCATCCGTGAGGACCCTGTCATTCAAGGCTGGGGTGCTTTCCTCCAGTCATCCACCACAACCGACGAAGACAAGCGCCTTGTCAGCCAGGTTGCGTTGTTGAATATAATTCACAACATTCACGACCTCTTCGGTGCCGACAAGGGTGAGCCTGTGCCTCAAGTCTATCACACGCAGATCGCCAGCTTTGGGCGTCAGTAAGTCCACCATATTTGTCAAACCAGTAATTGCACGCCGGACCTGTAACTGACTTGTCTCAGGCTCGACCAATGGCTAAGAGAATGGTCGACGGCTCTTCCAGGTATGAGAATTGCAATCGATACTCATGCAGGATAGCGAATGCTAACCTGGTCTGTTAACAGAGCACCACGAGCACATTGGGCGATTCCCGCGAAAGGGAGTCCTGCTGCATTATCACTTCACCAAGTTGCATCTATACAGTCACGTATTTCGCGGGCTTAGAAACGCTGAAATTCCGCCGCGGTTCCTGGACTCGGCTGCTTCTGCGACCACGGCTGCTGTTGCAATCATCAACACATTGATCAATGACCCGGAGATCCGACCTGCTCTGATCGGTATACCTTCTTATATGCATTCCATGACAGCTTTTGCAGCCATGTTTCTGGCCAAGCTTGTCATGACATACGGCGACCAGCTGCTCGAAAGAACAGTGGTCATTGAGTTGATTTCTAAGCTTATTGACTTATATCATTCGACTGCAGCTGGCAAATTTCATCTTGTCAATATGATGGCGAAAGGGTTGGAAAGAATAGTCAAGACGCTGAAAGAGTCTTACCACCAGCAAGACTTAATCAGAAATATGGATGTGCCGTCCGCCGCACTGGATCCAAACGCGTTTCCAGACTTTGGAGATTTGGGCTTGGACAGCGACAATTCCTTGTTCGATGCAAACTTCTTGACGGATTTTGACATGAACCTTGGTGCATCGATAATACATCTTGGCAACGGTCCAACTGCATTTGAGACAACTGATCTTAGCCCACGTCTGTTATAGCACATCTTGACGCTCTAGCAACGAGCCTTCAGGTTTGCGTAGAAAGGTTTGCGTTCACAAAGAATTTGGCGACTTTTCGTTCCGGAGAACAGCAGAAAATGCTGCTTCGGGCAATATATGTATATACAAGTGGACAAATGCAGATTAGAAGAATACCCACAGAGCCTTGAGATCTGGCAGACTCGCCGGGCTCGACAGCCATACGCGTCGTCAACCGAACTCATTCATAGCTAGTTGTGAAGAAGAGACTGTTAACCAAGATGATTCACGATTCGTCAAAGTCGAAGTCCCTCGCTGTCAAATTGTCTAACTTTCGCCATTTCAAGAAAGTGGTTTGAAGGAAATATTCATGTAAATGAAGAGAAGGAAGGAAAAGGCTTAAATATTTCGCCCTTCGCCCCCCCGAATGTAAGGCCTGGGACGATGTCCGACGGCGGAAACCCCTACATGAACTGCCCCGCATGTATGCATTGTGCCCCGGTGCCTCGGGGAGAATACCGGGGATTTCCCCCGACCTGGCGATCGGAGCGGGGCATTACCAAGCAGGCTCGCGCAAATCATCCATCTGTCGATCACGTAGATGTCATCAAGTCTGAGCTGAAGTATACGATGAGACATATTGTTTAGATCGTAACTCTATCTCGTTCTATTACTACTGCGTGAACTTACTTAGCCAAGAAAGCGTAAATCGTTGTTTGCGTCGACACTTTTTCAACATTCATACAATCCCCACAGCAGCGATGGAATACACAAGGTAAGGAGTTCCAAACCCATAGTTCGAACATCCTCTGAGAGACTGCAGGCTAGGCACGAGTGGCCTCAAGATCTCCAAGATTATTCTTGGGTGCATGACCTTTGGGTCTAGCAAATGGGAAGGCTCGCCATGGATATTGGACGAAGAGGAGAGTCTCAAGGTTATCAAGACAGCTTACGATCACGGAATCAGTACATGGGTAAGATCCACAAGTGAACAAACCTGCGCAAAGACTGACGCTTTCAAAGGACACAGCAGATACCTACTCAAATGGAAAGTCCGAGGTGATTGTGGGAAAGGCCCTGAAGAAGTTCAACATTCCCCGGAGTAAAGTCGTCATCATGACCAAGATATATAATCCCGTCATGGACGACGACTCACGGCCGGCTTCAGTGAATGATGGGCCTTTGGTGAATCAAATGGGACTAAGCCGGAAGCACATTTTTGAGGCGGTAGATAAGTGTCTCGAACGCTTAGGAACCGACTACATCGGTAAGTCTTCCAAGCGCAAATAGATTCTGTCCACGTACTGACATGAAAATCCCAGATGTATTGCAACTCCACCGTCTAGACCGCGAAACCACACCCGAGGAAATCATGCGCGCCCTCCACGAGGTCGTCATGAGCGGCAAAGTCCGCTACCTCGGCGCCTCGACCATGTGGACGTGGGAGTTTGCCCGCTTGCAGTACACAGCCAAGCTACATGGATGGACCGAGTTTGTCAGCATGCAGCCCTTTTACAATCTGCTTTATCGCGAGGAGGAGCGCGAGATGCTACCATTTTGCCGCGAGACGGGTGTTGGTGTTATCCCATGGAGTCCTTTGGCTCGGGGTATGCTCGCCAAGCCAGCTGCGGCGTCTTTGGCGTCAAGCAGTGGAACTGGTGAAGGCAGTGGCAGCGTACGGAGTCAGGCGGATGTCAAGACGCGCAAGTGGTTCGCAGATGCTAATCTCGAGATTGTTGATGCTGTGGAAAAGGTGGCAAAAGACAAGGGTGTCAGTATGGCATTGGTGGCCACGGCGTGGGTTTTGCACAAGGGCTGCTGGCCTATCATCGGTTTAAGCAGTGAAAAGCGAATCAAGGAGGCGGTCGAGGCGTTGAGTATAAAATTGACCGACGAGGAATGTAAATATTTAGAGGCGGAATACCGCCCAAGGAACGTGGAGGGTATGTAAATATAGGGATTAGCAATGACGGCCTCTACTCGATTATCTATTGTGAGGGAAGAAGCCTTGTTCTTGACGTTGTGGTGGATCATTACGTCGGTCAATGTATTGCAGTACCCGAGACTTTGGCGAGCCGTTACAATTGAAGCCAAATATCACACACCAAGCTTGTTTCATCCTTAGGACAACGAACATGTCTCCGTGATCTTATAGAGTTTGCACGTCTTGCCGTATTAGGTTCGTACAAGTGGTCATCGGTTAATGGATTTACATTTGATTTTGATCATATTCGTTTATCTAACATGCTCTAATGGCTCTCAATGCAAGGTCTATAGCTTCGCACCTCCTATCCTTCGAGGTATAACTGGAAACTTGTTCGCTTGCCTTACAAGATGATCAACATCTGCGGTGTTGAGAAGGTCAGGTGTGGCTTGTGCCAGACTCGTGAGTCCGCACAGTCTCATAGAGACTTCGATTTCGTCTTTCAAAACTTTGGGTACATTAGCTCTCATGTTCGAACATAGGTTGTGCAAGGACGCTTACTTTGTGTGAGATGCTCTGCGCCTTCTTGTCCATGCACAAGTGAGTAGAGATAGGGTCTTCCAACTCCAACCGCCGTTGCTCCCAGGGCAATTGCCTTGATGATGTCTGTACCGCGCTCGAATCCTCCGTCTACGTAGACCTCGAGTTTTGAGAAAACCTCTGGAGCTTTCAGTCTCAGCTCGAGGAGGTTCAGTATGGCAGGCTGGGCTCTAGAGGTATACGTTAGCAAGCTAAAGATCATTCGCGAGCTTTAGACTTACGTATCCAGTGATCGACCTCCATGATTACTGAGCATAATACCTTCAACACCGTACTCGACCGCCATTTTCGCGTCTTGTACATTCTGTACTCCTTTGAGAATTACTGGGAGACCGGAAGTCTTCTTGATCCACGCCAAGTCAGACCATGTCAGAGACTTATCAATGTATTGGGCCATCAAGCGACCAAGACCGCCTCCCTTCTTGTCGTTTGACGCCTTGGCACCGCTAATCGCGGACTGAACGCCTCCTGCTGCAATGCGTTCATCCGCTTCACGCTTACCTGGGACCGGCGCATCTACTGTCACAAATATGGCTTTGATCCCAAGCTCTTTGACCTTGAGTAGTAGCTCCGTTGTCTTTTGCCTTTCTGAGTTCACGTAAAGTTGGAAGAAAAACGGCTGATTAGGATCGCCCGACTCCACTATGCTCCCCAAAGGGTATGAAGCATTATTCGAAATCTTGATATTTGTTAGATATCCATAGTAATATGACTGGTTCGACTTGACTTACACATTGTATGATGTTTTCTGTTTTGGCTGCTCTCGCCAAGGCAAGTTCGCCGTCGGGGTGGGCCAATCGTGCCATGGCTGCTGGACTTATGAAGAAGGGAGCACTGCTATCACAGCCGAGAATTCTTCTCCGATAGTCGACATGCTTGACGTTGCGTAGAATCCGGGGTTGTATCATGATGCGCCGCAGAAGATTCTTATTCTGCTGATGTGTGATGAGGTCGGTAGCTGCCGACGAGTAAAAAGCCCACGTCTTGGCCGTCAACGCCTTGCTGGCTGCCTTTTCAAAGTCTGCCGCATTAATCATAGTGTGAAGCTCTGGCAAGCCAGGCGTATCAGGAGTATCTGCCACAATCATCTGGTCGCTCGTGGCTTCAGGCACGACTTCCTTGGCACGAACTTCATGTCTGATTGCTTCTGCGGCCAATGCTCCCTTCAACTTATCATCTGACAAGTTCTCTTCGAGGATTCCTGGTGCATGAACTGCATCAAATTGAAGCGTTGCATCAGTCCCAGCGCATTGCAAAAGAACTGTGACCATTAGCTTCTGTGCCGTCACTCAGTCGAAATGCTTGGCTCACTTTCTGCTCCGCCTGGGTGCTCATCAATGAACTCGGTAAAATCCCAGACCTTTGAATGTACTGCGATCCAGCAATCTTCTTTGCTGTCATGCTTGCGCAACTCGGCCAGAGACACCTGCGATACAGCCATTTTCTCAGCACCCGGACGATGGAAACAACAGTACAATCACAATGTTGACTGCAGTTGGTGTGCGTACGGTATCAGTGGATGTGTCTCGATTTAGATCTTGTCCCGCCACCCTAGCAGTCAGTAATCATGGTTGCCAAAACACCAGAGATGCCCCTTGCCGATCCCCTGCTTACATCCCGACTATTGCTAATGGCCATTGTCCAATGAGGATTTTTAGAGTTGATTCGTAGATTTCGCCGGCGTTGTAGCATCTCGGCCTTCTGTCCGATCCCCACACATTATCCCCTCCTTTCCTCTGCCGACCGAGCGGCGAACACTGGCGATCGTCTCCCCGCACAATCCCCAACTTTGACTAGTATAGCTTTCGGAGAAGTCAGCCATTATTGTCGGCCGAGATACTGGCTCAGTAGTCATTGCACTAAAGATTGTGTATCGTTGAAGCAATTCTGAATTAGAGTATCAAGCATTCAGAGCCTGCCCAAGAAACTCTAATTGCTAAAGTTTCAAAGCGCCAATTTTGCCAGTATTCAGTATTCAGAGGCACCATGTCTAAACCAATTGTCCTCCATATCGGCGAGCCCATCAAATACAACCAAGAATTCTACGATAATGAATTTTGCAAACGATTTCAAGTGGTACAAAATGACTGCCTCGACCGAGCGACATTTATACAAGCACTCAAGGACAAGAAATATGGCGATTTCGCCGCCATATATCGTCCTCACTTTCAGACGGGCGGCGAAATGGGGGACTGGGACGAAGAGTTGATTTCTCTACTTCCAAAATCCGTCCGCATATTTGCTTCGGCTGGCGCAGGCTTCAACTGGGCTGACGTCGATGCCTTGGGTCGGCGAAAGATATGGTATGCCAATGGAGCCGGTGCAAGTGATGAGGCTGTCTCGGATACCGGCCTATACATGATTCTTTCTGTTTTCCGAAACTTTACACGGTCGCAATTGGCAGCACGAACTTGCGACCCCGAAAAGTTCAATGCCACGCACAAGCTCACTGCCACCATATCAGCCAACCCGCGGGGCCATGTGCTGGGCATCGTCGGACTCGGAAATATCAGCAAAAAGCTCGCCTACAAGGCAAAAATGGCACTTGGCATGGATATTCACTATTATGATGTCGTGCGGGCGCCGGCCGAAGTCGAACAAGAACTCGGTGCCGTCTTTCACTCGACTCTACATAACCTGTTAGCCGTAGCAGACTGTGTAAGTCTGCATACGCCGCTGAATGCACACACCCAGGACCTCATCAACGCCGACGCTTTTGCGGCAATGAAATCCGGAGCAAGGTTGATCAACACTGCCCGAGGTCAAGTTGTCAACGAGGAGGCATTGATTGCAGCACTCAAGAGCGGCAAGATTTCCGCTGCGGGTCTGGACGTGCATTACCACGAGCCACAAGTATCAAAAGAACTGGCCGCCATGGAGAATGTTACCCTCACAACACATGTTGCGGGAGGCGCATTGAATACGAGAATCAACTTTGAGCTCAACGCCATGAAGAACATTCTGGCTGTTGTTGGACCGGAAGGACAATTCATTGGGGAACCATTCACACCTGTAAACAAGAAAGCCTTTGAATCAGCGTCTACCTAGATCAACTTTGATAGCTCAATTCATCTCGTGAAGGGAGATGTCTACAATATCCATATCCACCCAAAACTACTTATTATCTAAAGGAAACCAAGTAGCTATGAACGAATTCCCAGTAATACCGTACGAATCTGAGCAGTATGGCTTCAGAGAGGTTCCTATAGTTTACGATGATGCCTTACTTGACACCCATGTAAGTGAGACAGTTCAGATTGATAGGAAACACGGCAATGAAATGACCGACATCCGCCCATGCTCCTCGACTTCGCCAAGGAAAAGTATTACTTCGCATATCTCGTGAATGGATGGTCTTGGCCTACAGCCTACTAGTCACCGCCACGTCGACACCGTCTACATGGTATCCCATCAACGGTGAGTGTCGATCTATCTGGGGTCCCCGCAGATACTACGCCTCGGATGCGGGGATAAGCCCCCTTTGGAGGAGGGAGCGCTCTTCTCTCCGTGTCCCCAGGGCCATGGAATGGGGCCACTATAGCATGATAGGCGCCAGTGCACCGGACACTGGGCTCGGATATAGTCAGAATTGTATGGAGACGCTGGAACGTTGGAGGACCTCTTTATGGCCAAGGATCTTCCCCAAAAGTGATTCTCCTCACCAGCGACTGTTGCATCTTTGTGGAACAGAAACAGAGCTGCTTCCGATATTGATCCCAAGTCGCCATCATGTCTGACGCGATCACCGCCCCGAAAGACACGGCAGAGCACTTTGACAAGCGCGCACAACTGCTGCCGGACGAACTCCCACTACCAGATGAAATCTCTCATTTGACAAGGGATGATGCAAAACGCCTCGAGCGTCAGTTGACGCGACGTCTAGACGTCACCCTGATGCCCGTTGTTTTCATATTGTTTCTTCTCAATATTCTGTAAGCACTACGTGATTGGAGAAGATCTTGCGAGGGACCTTACTGACCATGTCTCCAGAGACCGAAACAACATTGCCAGCGCCAAGATTGTCGGCTTGACTGATACTCTTGGGATAAGCAACGAGCAGTACAACACCTGTCTGCTCATGTTCTATGTTGGATGTGAGTGACCAGTACTTGTGATTTATTTCTCTTTTGTCGCTAATTCTGTATAGACTGCATTACCCAAGTCCCATCCAACATGATCATCGGAAAAGTTCGACCGTCGTATTATATTTGCCTTGTCACTTCGCTATGGGGAGTTCTCTCCATGAGCCAGGGGTTCACAAAGAACTTTAGCCAGCTGGCTGCCGTGCGCTTCCTACTTGGACTGATTGAAGGTTCGTACTCCGTTACAATGCCTTTGTCCAATTGCTCGTACTAATTACTCACACAGCACCTTTCCTACCCGCTGTATTTGTGCTAATGAGCTGTTGGTACACCCGCGCCGAGCTCCCACCCCGAGTCGCGATCCTCTATGGCGGTAATATGATGGCAACGGCGTTTTCTGGGCTGATTGCTGCCGGTATCACGTCTCGAATGGAGGGTGCCGGGGGCCGACCAGCATGGGAATGGCTCTTCATCATCGAGGGGTCTATGACTGTGGTCATTGCCATTCTGCTTTTGCCTTTCTTGACAGATTATCCGCTTCAGAGCAAGCACATGTTCATTCCTCGAGACTTGCAACTCATTGCCGTAAGTGAGCTCAGACCCAACAAGCAATCATGGTCGACCACTAACGCCTTTCGAATAGGAATGGCGCATTCGCAGAGAGAATGCAGGTATCGCCGACGAGGATGTCGAGTCCATCTGGTGGGGACTCCAACAAGCCCTCAGAGACCCAAAGCTGTACATGTTTGTCGTGATGCAGATGGCTCTCATCACCGCGCAGTCTTTCAACAACTTCTTCCCGTCCATCGTCGGTACCCTCGGCTTCGACTCGACCAAGACTCTACTCCTCACGTCTCCGCCGTACTTTTTTGCTTTCTTCGTTTCGCTTGCCGTGTCCTTTCACGCATCGCATACGCATGAGCGTGGATACCATATTGCCGTTCCCATGGGCTTTGCTCTGTTGGGAAACCTCTTGGTAAGATCGAGCCGTTGTGGAAACGGTGCATATACCAAAAGCTAACACTGATGCCAGGCCATGTTTGTGCCAACGAACGGCGGCCGCTATTTCTCCATGTTTTTGATGACTGGCGGTGCATATGCTCCTTATAACCTGTGCGTGAGCTGGGTCAGTGCGTCGCTGCCACGCCCGCGCTCGAAGCGTGCTGCCGCATTGGCCATTGTGAACTTTATGTCGTAAGTAGAAATTTGATACCAGACGTGATTCATCATTATTTGGCATGGTTCACTGACTCTGGAATGGTAGTGCTGGAATGGCCCACTGGTATACTGCCTACATGTTCCCCGACAGCCAAAAGCCACGATACTATGCGGGTGGCGGGGTCATGTCGGGCGCTTGCGTAGTCTGCGGAGGCATGGCAATCTATCTCAAGTAAGCATTGCATCTATTTCCCCGGGCTGGCTATGTGAAGATTTGCAGCTAACTCGGCAAACTTTCCCGTTAGATATTACTTGAAGAAGCAAAACAAGACACTGGAAGAGGAGGAGCAGCAGGGCTCGGTCGGTCAAAGTCAGATCGCAGGTTCCAAGGCCGGACACGGCGGTGAAGCAGTGGTCGCGTTCAGATATGTACACTAAAGCCTATCTGAGGGTGAATGCAGGCCACCGCTGCATGGCCCATTGCAAGGAGCTCATATGTACGGGCTACAAATGAAACAGTATTATGTTATTCCCAAGTTTTGGTGAGCTGATGCGTCAAATTGTGCTCCCATTATACCTTTCAAGACTCTATCGATTTTGCGTAGCACGAATCCTTATCTTGTGTTTTCTTGCGACAACAAGGTTGGTGAGCTAACGACTCCCCGACTCCCCAACTCCTCAATCCCCAATGGCGGCGCGTACCCGGCATACTGGCAGCGATGGCCCAAAACGGCTGGCTGCAGGTTGGTGGAGGCAGATCCTTGTATGGAGCTGCATTACACCATGATCAACACTGGATATCATACCAGCAATGGTGCCTACCTAGGCATATATAAACATTTCCACTAAGAAAGTGTAAATGCGGGAAACGTATGTTTATGTGCATATGGGATCTGGGACAGACTTTAGCTTTTGCGCCCCCGTTCTGACGCGAACTATTTTTCCTCCACCAACAAGCAACCTAAAAGTTCTTCTCCAGGATCAGCAGGAAGACTTGTTGCGAAGGCCGAGCATTACTTTGAAACACTAATTTCTATCACCAACAACCAACACCAAAATGTGCTACTATGATCTCACACGCTGGAAGTGCGGCTTTTGGAGATGGGGCCAGTTCCGAGAACACTGCCAAGTGTACTCCCCCGAGCTAGACGCTTGCACTCAGAGGTCGATGCTGATCTGGCAGACTCATGAGGATCAGGAGGACTGCAAGCTCTGCAAAAGCATTGAGAAGAAGCAGCGCAAGACCGAGCGGCTCGGCGACGCCATAGGTCTGTGGCAACAAAAGAATGGCGAGCAGAGCGCGGAGGCTATCGAAAAGGCGCAGCGGGAAATAGTCGAGGCAGCCAACACCATCTGCGCGCTGCAAGAACGACACTCGATGGAAACATTTGGTATCTGGAAAGGCAACCGCGACTTAACGGATATCAAGGACGACACGTCGGCTCAGCAGCCCGACAACAAGGATGAAGTCGCCACGAGCGGAGCCAGGCAGGACAACACCACGATTCGCTGTATGCTGTAAGGCCATAAAACTACGGCTGAAACGAATGCGATCACCAAGGCCCCAGCCCGTTCCCTAGGGGTTGTCTTGATCATTTTCTTTTTATAAACAGCCTCCATTCGCGACGGGCCTAATCAGCGGCATGAATACATTTTCACGTTCATGTTTTTCGGCGTCAGGAATATCTTGTGGGATTATTGTGCTTGGTAACAGGTTGTTCAAGGATGGAAGGGGATTGGACTGCATGGCAAATTGTACGAAATTTTGTGTTTTGAGATGAAAGCTGCTAGAGTTGTAAGCGTGCAAAGTGGATTTGATACAATTATCAGGGATGTACGGTTATCACGGCCTGGCCGCTGCCAAGCTGCTACGTCCTCGGGTCAAGTCGAGTTCATAATTCAAACATGGAGCAGAGGTTTCTAGCCGGAACTCTGTTGCTAAAAGCCATTCAGTTAAAGTCAGCAATGGCATCGTTCCGGATCTTGTGTGGACGGATAGTCCCACAAAAGAGCATTACACTGTTGCAATACTCTGCGCGCTATCGAAGGAGCTTAAGGCAGTTCGTATGCTGTTTGACCAAGGGTACCAGGTTCGTGAGATTGCCCTCGAAGACACAAACTCTTACGCGTGTGGCCGAATCGGTCCTCATAACGTGGTTACCGCGAGTTTGCCGTCAGCAACGTACGGTACAAATGCAGCCGCGGATGTGGCCGTGAACCTGAGACGGAGCTTTCCGTCAATTCGTTTCTGTCTTCTCATTGGCATCGGCGGTGGTGTTCCTTCGCCACAACATGACATACGGCTCGGGGATATCGTCGTGGGTGAACCCGCAGGAATGTTACCTGGCGTTGTCCAGTATGATTTTAGAAAGTCTCTACAAGGTGGAATATTCCAAGTCACTGGATCCCTGAATCGACCGCCAAACGTCCTCCTGACTGCCATCAGCAATTTGAAGTCCGATCCTCGCCTGCCAAAGAGCCCCTTGGCCCCTATGCTTGACATCATGGCGCGGCTGGATTCCGATTATGGACACCCCGGACAGCATAATGATCCACTCACAATGGTAAAATGCTCTTCATGTAATGCAGGAGAGCTGTGTGTAGATGTTGCAAGTCATCTTCCGAGAAGGGAGCACAGACAACGTGATCATCCAGATGTGCACTACGGAATTATTGCCTCCGGTAACAGGGTGATCAAGAGTGCTGCGGATCGAGATCGTTTAGCCAGAGACTATGATGTCCTGTGTTTTGAGATGGAAGCGGCTGGTATCGTCAACACATTCCCCTGTCTTGTCATTCGTGGGGTCTGCGATTATGCAGACTCTTCAAAGGACAAGAAATGGCAAGAATATGCCGCCGCCACCGCAGCAGCATATGCGAAGTTATTGCTTGACTACGTTAGAGCATCTTCTTAATATGAATACTTGTATTTGCGCAGACAACAACACAAGGAGCGATGTTTGGGGTGGTTGATCTGGCGGTCGTCTCAGCCAGCCAGTGTATGGAATTCATGACGATTAGACAATGTAAGAAGAGACCTTTGATGGTCTGCGGCGCGTATCAACATATTCAAATTTATTTACTCAGGTAATTCGATTTTGTGACACCTTAATACACATCCAGACTGACTCATTCACAAATGCTCAGACCTTCTATCATGTCCGTCAGCTCACAAGCCAAATTCTCGTATATAGCCTGCTGTAAGCGAGGCTTTGATAGGTCATCGCCATAGCCAAAATCACAGTCCAAACACTTCTTTGTGAGCCGTTGGTATCGTGGGCCGAGGGGTGGAATTTGAGAGGATAATCTGCGGACTGTACAGACATCGTCTGGAGAGTTGATTTTGGACCACCGTCCAATCTGGAGAAGTATGGCGCCGAGGCTCCATAGCGTCATGTTGCGGATACCGTATTGAATCTTGGCATTCTCAACTTCCTCGGTCAGATCTTGTGAGGTGTCTGGTATATTAATCCCTTGCATACATGATGCCGCTGGTTCCACATAGCCCTTACTGATCAGATCTACGCTAAAGTGTAGCGTCCGTAGGCAAGATGATAGTTCGGCGTCTCCATCAAAGAAGCCGAAATCATCCGCGACAAAGTAGGCTCGAAGCCAAGGCGTGGAGTGAAACTTGAGGACTGCAATTACCATGTTGCGCGCCAGCCTGAGCTGGTCAACGACTGTTAATGCGGACTCCATTGACCGTTCCCATATCTGGCTCATTACAGAAAGCTTTTGCGGCTTCGGTCTCTTCTTCTCTTTGTCGTGGTAGATCGAATGTCTGAAGTTTTCCACGGTAGAGGTATCCATGTATCCAAGATAGTGCGTCAGTGAGGGTTTAGTCGATGCCGATCGCTCCTCCGTCAAGGCCGAGCATATATTCGTTCCACTAAGATTCTCATATATCGTCGACTGAGACTCTGAGCCCTCTGGAGTTGGCAGTTGAGCCGGGAGCTGAAGATGTCTCAAAGATGTGCAGTCTTCAGCAAAGCGCACCCTTTGCCGTTTCGCGGGACCATCCTCAGAATCCGAGGGAGGCGGCGATCGGTGCTTGCACTCAATCCAGTCCAGTAACTGCGACCGTACCTGAAATATTCTCAAGGTTGGCCGCAATAAGTCTCTACAACAAGATTAAAGGCAACCCAAGTATAGCGAGAGATTTTCTGAAACTTACAGAGCATGGGGGTCGTGTCCATGACATAGAATAGCAACGTCTATACAGACTTGTTCCTCTTTCTTTGCATCGATGAACATTTTGACGGTATGTCTCAATTCAATAGGGACATCGGACCAAGATTTCGTAAGTGCACAGTGTAAAGCTTCCGAAGCCCTCCTGATGACTCTGTAGCTGCTATACTCTGAATTCAGCTGTTTTCGAACGTCTCGTACTGGCTTTTTTGAATCATTGATTTCACTTGCTTGTTGTCGAATGCGTCGCAGGTCATCGTTGTGGTTTCGTAAATCCGTATACGAGCTTTCAAATTTCGACTTGTCCCAGGTTATCTTCAAGCTGCTGCGAAGGCGTCGGACAGTATCCTTCAGTAGTTCGCCCTGCTATGTTCAGTAGTGTAGTCTTTTTTTCTGGTGCCTGAGTACAGACTTACATCTTGGCGGTGTGACTCGACATGATTGAAGCATTTCATTTCATCCTCAAGTTCTCGTACCGTGTTGGAAATTTCCTCGATCACTTCAAGGCATATATCGTAATTCTTTCCCAGCAATGACCTCAGAGATCTTTCTACATCTTGACAATGCCATTTCTCATGTTGTGGGCTTTCCATCATATCTTCGACCGTGTGGTCATCTTTGAGCGCAATTTGAATCAGCAGATGTAGCTCATTGTGGAAGAATTGTCGCTGTCGATCAAGGTGTTTGCGTAGGCGACGAATTTCGCGGGAGTAGTGACAAAATATCTTCATGCGCTTGTGTAATATGCGGTACCCCTTGATCGCGGAGACCGCGATAGGTAGTATTGCTAGAGTCAGCGAAGCAGGATCCATTGTTTTGATGGCGCGCACTGTTGCTAACAAGATACAACAGACAAGAAAGTTGTTTCAAGCTGCCAAAAAGATAGATCAAGGGGACCGAGGTCGCGAGAGACGCGTGGGTTGGGCTGAGCTGAGCTGAGCCACACACATGTGTATCTACAGGGGTTTTCTGATCGAAATGCAGGCTTCGCCGCATAGCGCTGCATCTGTCGAATAGCAAATCTGTATATCGTAGATAGCTGCAGTTTTGATGAGGGGTACAAATGTATTATCCGCAGCTAGCACTGCGCCGTACTAGTAGTGCAGTAGTTCAGTACATACATATGTAGGTAGTATTTGCCCCGCTCATGAAAGTTCGATACATATCCCTTTATCAAGATTAGGAGGCATTTCCAAAAGTCTTCAGGCTACATTCGGAATGTCCCAAGCAGAAACATGGAATCACTCAAAACTCTGGAAACTTACGATGCATCACTAAAGATTCGCCAATATCTTGAAAAGTCATATCAGACTATCAACAGTGAAGATCCAGCTGAGCTGGGCTTTTCATCGAGACTATGCGCAAATATCCTCGAGGTCTTTCGGCAAATGTTACTGCTTCTTTCGAACTCAAATGATCGGTCATTATCAAGATCAGGACATATCAGTCTGGAACGTAGCTTCAGTCAGCTCAAGCTATGGTCAGATGGATATGGTGTATCGCGTGGAGAGCTGGATAGAGTGCTTGACAAATCAAGACAATTGCGGAGGGATACCCTCAAACTGCTTCGAAGCATCGGGATCAACTTGACAGAACGTGAGTGTTGTTTTATGATTGATGTACCTGATCACGGGTTTAAGTGAGGGACTAACCATATTGTCTGATACGACTTATAGGGCTCTTGCCGCATCTTTTTGGCAAATCTCTAATGACGGAGTCGCTGGGAACGATAACCCGTGAGTTAAAGGCCGCCATTGAATATTGCCACGGTGGTGGCGATGATGATGGATCAACGTCCAGCGAAGAGTCTGCCGATTCCTTGGAGGACAACGTCCAAGAAATGACAATGGACCTTCAAACCGATACGCTCTGCTTGATGGAACTCGGTGAAGTACTGGAAGATCCTGTTCTAGACAGTGTCAGGGAGGCAGATGAATCGGCGGCACTTAGAGCCTTGATGGGTTGGGCGCCACATCAGCCCTTTTGCGATAAGGTTGAATCTCGATTCCCTCGGGCCACCCAACTTCTGGTTGATCGACTAGGGAAGTCGAACTACGAAAGATATATCAGATGCCAGCAATCACGACATCACAATGAATTGAAAACGACAACGGAAGAATCAGAGAATCCACTGTTGACCAATACCCTAGATGGCTCAACGTTTCATGATTCAGGCCTAGGTTCATCGATCCCCGCTGCACCCTCGTACGCAGAGACGATGATGTCCTACGGAAGCACGAGGGGACGTTCCGTACGTGTGCCCGCCCTACCTGCTGAGGGGAAAGCTGGACAGTCTTTCACCTGTCTTGTCTGCGGAAATATTGTGAGAATTTCGAACAACAAAGTCTGGAAACAACACATCTATTCCGATCTTCAGCCGTGGCTTTGTCTTGATATGTCGTGCACAAATGGAGACAGGTCCTTCGAGAATATAAATGACTGGGTCTCCCATCTATCACTGGATCATAATTTGGAGCCTCAGTGGGAGTCATTGAAATGCCCATTGTGCCATGTTGAAACTGGATCCGGGAAGATCGCGGTTACGAGGCATCTAGGAGCCCATCTTGAAGAGATTTCTCTCGGTGCCCTTCCTATTGAGGTAGATTCCGAGAGCGAATCCGAGAGCGACTCCGAGCTCGATGGGCAACCATACCCTGAAGAGATCGATCAACATATTATGCCCGTTGAATCCAGCAGTACTGTTGCACCTATGCGCGCTGCGGGTGTTCCCCCAGCTACCGTATCACATATTTCTCAACTATCTAAGGTGGCGCTCAACCTTGCGGACTACGGACCTAGTAAGGTCGAGACAGTCGAAGAAGAGCCATACACTATCAAGTGCATCTGCGGCTTTACTGACGATGACGGGAGCACTATCTACTGCGAAAAATGCGACACATGGCAGCATATTGAGTGTTACTATCCGAATAACACCCAAGATGCTTACCGAGAGGATTTTGCCCATGAGTGCGTCGAATGTAGCCCAAGACACCTCGATCGCAACAGCGCCTTCGAGAGGCAGAGGTTATGGCGTCGTAAACGACCTTATGACGAGGATGCAACCGACTGCCCTCTATTTCCCTCGGCGGAGACGAGTAACATGACCAAAGTACTTGATCAAGCAAGTTCCTCCAAAGCAACAGAAGCAAATGTAGATGCAGATGCGAACTCAGCTTATGATGCTAGCGTTTGGAAAGTCAGGCAGGAGTGGGCGCGACAGAAAGCAAAAAGGGCAGAGGCATAGGCCATAATGCAAAGTCTGATTAGCGTTGGCTCGACAGTTCCAGGTATCTGATACAATCTACCGACTGATTTACGCCAAGTATACTTTGCGCGGTGTATATGACTTCAACTCAGCTTCTCGGCTGGACCAATAATATGTGATAATGCAGATTGAAAAGGCAGAAAATAGTCTCCCGATTGGTACTCCAGGCACATATTTGGGGTATTCGCACCTGGCGAACGAGTAAACTATATACGTAGCAGTTGATGTCGTTCAGCAATCAGTGAGATTGCTTGCGTCCTGCTCACTGCTAGTCTACAAGCTCCATCGAGAAGCTCTTGAGGATGACTGAACCACCCAAAGATTGTGTGGCGTAGTTGAAGGCTGCATAGCGATAGCCAACAAAGTACGACCACGTATTGACCAGGAGATACGGATCGCCAAGCTGAACCCAAGTCGCGCCGTTTGTACTATAGCTAAAGACAGCTGGGCGGACAGGCTCGGCATCGAGTGCAGGCGTGACATCTACCGTAATCTTCAAGAATATGACAGGATCTGTAACTGTGGGGCCCGTGGCGGCAATGGTACCATTCGAGGCAGTTGACCAGTTCCAGTCAATCAACTCCAATCCGTTGACATAAACGAGGGTGGCCACGTCCCCGGTCTTGTGGATGCCGATATAGGCAGAGCGATCGCGAAACATCGCTGCACCAGCGCGGTCACCATCGGCCATTTGGCTAATGTCAAACTCGAATATGGCTTCCGACCTTGGACCCAGGATCCGATGTGTGAGGGTATTGCGTGCGGAGTACAGGTCATCCGTCACGGATGCAGTCTTTAGGAGTATGCCACCTCCGTCGACCAGGTTCCAGCTCAGCGGATCGGGATTGTGATTCCATTCCCATTCCTCACCGAAAGTCGTGAATGTATCCAGCCCATTCGGCGGCTCGACCGTCTTGTTTGTCGAGACAGGCATATCATATTCAGGCGCCCAGCCACCTGTACTGTTTGTCACAATGTATGGCCATCCGTCTAAGTCCCAGCCAACGGGAGCCATGACGGGGATACGACCTCCCGGACACGCATCCATGAAAGCGACATAGTACCAGTCTCCGGCCTGTGTCTCTACCATACCGCCTTGATGGGCCCACCCAGCTTCGTTCAGCGGAGCAGGTAGGTTGTCAAAGAACACATGTTGCTCGTATGGACCCCAAGGACTGGAAGCCCGGTACGCCCACTCTCCAGTGGCCACCTTGGTCGGCATGATCCAGTAGTAGCCGTTGATTTTGTACATGTGGCTACCTTCAATATAGACATCTCCTCCCGAGAAGACTTCCCGGGTACTGACTTGGCTCGAACCGTCGCTGGATAACTGGGCTACGGAAATATTGGTGTTGCCGTACGCGACGTACATGGTATCGTCATCGTCGATCAGGAGACCACAGTCATAGTAGCATGTGTCGAGAACACCAGCTTGTTGCCAGTCCCAAGAAGCAGCTTCACCGTTGTTGGAGCCTGCACCGCTTCCAGAAGAAGTGTAAATGTACGTCTTTGAGTTTTCGATACATCCGATCCAGTAGAAGGTATCGGTAGAGTTCCGATATCGCACTGTACTGGCCCATATGCCTCGCACATAGGCGCGATTCTCATTGTCCAGGTTGTATTTGTCCCCGAAATCCAACGTAGGCACACTGTGAGTGGCTGGAGCCCAGTTCACCAAGTCGTACGACTTATACAGTGGTGCACCGGGTGAGTAGGCGAAGGTGGAACTCGAGTAGTAGAAGACGTCGCCAACACGGAATACATCGGCATCTGGCATATCCTCCCATCGAATAGGATTGCTGAATGTCGAGCTCTGACGTTGGTTGATGGCCTGAGTTGGCGAGGCATTGATCCGATCAAGGAAAAGCACAGCAAGGCCTGCTAGGGCCTGAAGAAACTTGGTGGAATACATGACTGGTCGGTTGTTGGCCACTCTGAGTAGACTTGAGAATTTTAAATTATTTGACACATTCCTGTCTGGTACTTTATACTGCCACAAACATCTAGTTCACTTTCGAGTTTCTGAGAGATGACTGGCACTGTTGTGCCCGGGATGCGCACCAATTGGAAAATATGAGGCTGTATGGGCGTAGAGTGGTGGCTACTTCCAAAGTCCCTCATCCGTAGCCGTCTATATTTGTTTAGTCAATCCATCAACACAAACGCTTTTGTTAAGCTTTCGCGTAACATTTGGGCGAACCATCGCTCGACGGTCCACTTCAGTCCCCTATACAGCTTTGCCAAGCTCTCCAACGTTAGCCGCACGAATATCAAGGGCCATAGGGGGGGGGGGGGGGGGGGGCTTGAATGCAACACAATAAACCCA